>JANIHY010000208.1:10317342-10328360 GCA_027479065.1 Erythroxylum brevipes
CATTATCCACCGTTATAGTGAATACTTTTTCAATGTCCCAACTAACCAAACAAGTCTCAACAGCCTTACCAATTGTATCACCTGAATGACCAGAAATTGGGCAAAAGTTTATAATTCTTTTGCATAATTTCCAATCGTCATCAATAAAATGTGCCGTGAGACACATATAACTGAGATTTTGACATGATGTCCAAGTGTCTGTAGTAAGACAAACCCTGGAAGGCAATTTCTTAAAAAAGTCCTTCATCTTCGTTCTCTCTTCTAAGTAAAGTGCATAACAATCTCTAGTCACTGTAGTGCAAGAAGGAACTTTAAATTTTGGTTGGATATGTGCACAAAAATCACGAAAACCCTCTTGCTCTACATGACGAAAAGGTAACTCATCAACAATAATCATTCTAGCAAGTGCCTTCCTACATCTTTCTTGATCAAACATCCATGTTATCATTCTACGTGATGTGCCATCTTCATCTTTACCTTTTTCTACTATTGCTCCTTCTATAGTTTTTATCCACTTTTGGGTTCCTTGTGCTTGTTATATGGATACTTAACACATCTATTCAAGTGATTGATTAGGCTGGTAATACCATTATTCTTTTTACAAGCAATAGATTTCTTACAGTATTGACATACACCAACCCTATCGTTAGCTTCACTTGACTTGATATGGTATTCCCAAACCCAAGATCATTTCTTGTTTGAAGAGGTGGTAGGAGGCTTAGGGAGATTTGATGCATTAGAATCAAGTGTTTGGGGATTACCAGAAGTTGTTATACAACCCATGTCAACACCACCAACGCTCTGAGAAGTGAGAAGTATCTGCATTAGTTCCGTTCTATGAGTCAATGATGGTGCAATGCTAGTGCAATCCATGGAGGTTGACATCTGATCAAAAAAATAAAAAAATAAAGCTTTTGTAGTTGTAAATTTCATGAATAATAAAAAAGAATAATTTGGGATATTGAAAAGAAAAGGTTCTACAAAGTATAAACCTTTTTAATCAAAAACTAAAGTTTGCTTTAGATTGAAGTTTTACATAAAATTTTGTAATTTTTTTAGTGATCGACCCTTTTATTATATCACTTTCTAATAACGTTTAAAACTTCATATATATTTAGATAATCAATTAGGTGGTAAAGATTTACCAATGTAAGTAGAACACCTGACTCTTATGTCTCCTAACATACAAAGCTTACAAGAAATAGCAATGATCACAAAGCTTGCAAATAAGCATCTAATTTACTTTGAACTCATATTTTACATTGACAAGCTCATTAGTTTTGAAATCTACTTCTTGTCGGAGACAAATTTAAAATGGGCATAATAGTCAAATATAAAAATCTAAATAGATAGAGCCCAAATCACTAACTTGCTGAGCTAGTTTATATCTCCATCATTCTCATTATCAATATCCATTTTTATATTTCATCTTCACTACCAAGCATTTTCCTTTAACTGCTATCTTGGTCATTTGTAATTCCCCATCAGTATGGGAATGTGATTCCATTAAAGGCCATAAGTTCAATCTTTAAGTAACGGTATTTACTATTGAGTACGATTGAATTGAAGCCCCTATTTTAGACATGCAAGTTTGATGGCAAAGTAGATACCTACACATTTCACACCTAAGAACCTATGCAAATTGATCAAAATAAAAGCAGACTGCAAACGTAAATACACATCAATATTGTACAGAAAACTGAAATTTAGAAGTGACACTCTTCCCTACTGCTATGTAAGATACTAAAATATGTGCGAGTGAAACAGGGTAAGATCAACGTACTCCCAATGCAAGCTAACTAGATTGCACCTCCAAGCTCCAGTTGCTAACATTTGAAAATAGCATAGTCAACTTTCATTTAACTACTCTGCAATCCCTATGATAGTGTTTGGTATGAACGAAAAGCAATGAAAGAAGCATTTCTGTAAAGCTGAAGTTATGATGTTTTTCTTTCTTTAAAGTCACAACAAAATAATTCATTCATTGGGTTATTGGCAACATAAAATCAATGATGCAGATTTATACATAAACCAATTAAAGGAGATAGCTCAATTCTACCACTTTGAAGGCGAAAAGACAGATCTAAAAGACTTCTACTTTGCATAGTGCATAACGTCTCACAACTTGAAGGTGAAAAGACATCTAAATAGTAAATATATTATATATGCATGGAGCCATGGACATGTCTACTCTGCAATTTGCATAACGTCTCACGGTCTCAGTTCATCACGTTCACATGTCGTCAATTGCTATGGTAATACATTTCTTATGGTTTTGTTTCTTATTTACAAAGCTACGGTAATACTAATACATCCTCAAAGTAATGTTATTTCCCCTTTCCCTTAACAGTGATCATTTGAGAGACAGTCGCAGAACCACGGCTAACGAGCTGACAGTTGTATGACAGTATGAACTATGAGATATAATAGCTTTGGACGGCGATGTGTAGAGCTTAGGGCTTCTAAAAGGTTCATTTATGGTAAGGAAAAACCTTTCCTTTGTTTTCATGGATGGAAAAACCTTTCAACTTCAATGACTGATAATTTGATAAAAGATTAATTGTGTTTATTCTTCTAATATCATTAAATCTTATTTTATCATGTTAAAGTAAAAAAATAATAAAAAATATTGGATATCATGCTATAAAAAATTAGGTGTGAACTTTAGTTAAAACTTAACACATCTAAATGAAAATACTTCTTAGTTTATGATGTGATAGTAAAATTATAAGCAATATGAAAAGATTTTTATTTATTTTATGTATATGCATAATAGATTTAAAGACACAACTTTATTTATTTATTTTTTAAAATAAATTATCAATTAAAATGTTAATAATAAAATATTTTTGTAAATTATATCTAAATATATGATAGATTTTTTGAGTGTTTTAGGTTCAATTTAAACCTAAACCTATAAATTAGGTTCAATTCGATTAACCTGTTATAGATTCGGTTAACCTAAAACCGCAAGTTAAAAACCTAAACTTGAACCATGAACCTAATTTTTTAGGTTCAGTTCTAACTGAACCTGAACTCAGGTTTGGGTAACCTTATTTATAGGTTTGGTTCATGCGGTTCAGGTCCGGTTTACAGATTTGGGGGTTTTCTTGAACACCCCTAGCGTCAACCTACGAATTAATTGAAGGACACACCCCAACCAATGAGGCTAGTCTCTGGGCCTTAATTTGGAAACGGGCGGGGCCCTAACGAATCAGAGCTTTCCTTTGGTTAATGACCAAGAAAAAACTCCAGACGAACCAACAAAGAGTGGTGAGACATATTGCGTTGGATAGTCAATGCCACATAAGTGGTCAGGAAGAGTCCACCTTACATGTCCTTCGGGATTGTCCGCGAGTGCAAACTTTCTGGAGCAAGTTTCCCGTGGAGATAGTAGATCATCAAGATAAGGAGGCATGGGTGAAATCTAACCTCATGAAGCACTTACAGTTGCAGCAAGGGGACTGGCCTATTACCTTTGGAGTCGCATGTTGGTTGTTTTGGACATGGCATAACAAAAGTCTCTTTGAAGAGGAGTTTGTTTGGCCAGAAAATGGTCCAAGGGCAGTTTTGGAGTACGTAAGATGTAAAGTCAGGGCGAGGGAAATGAAAAACTGCGTGCTTCTGACTCAAGGACTCTCGATCAGCAATCTCGTGAGCTGGACCAAACCGCCGACGGAATGGGTTAAGCTCAACACGGATGGAGTGGTTAAACAGGGGTCGCGCATCGTTACCGTTGGTGGTATCATTCGAGGTTGGCGTGGTTAGTAGTGTGGAGGATTTTTTCAACATATCAGCAGTAACTCTTCCTTAATAGCCGAACTATAGGGAGTCTATTCAGGCCTCAACCTGGCTTGCTCCCTTGGGTATCGTCGGGTCATATTGGAAGTGGGCTCCTTGGAAGTCATTAACATCCTTTCTTCTCCCCATACAGAAATTGATGATCAAGATTTTTTGTTGGTAGGTACCCGTGGATTACCTAGACGAGATTGGGAGGTGAAAATCCAGCACATGCATTGTGAAGGGAACCAATGCGCAAATCACTTGGCCGCCCTTGTAGTTCGAGCCAACCCTAACATACATTTTCTCCGGGAGCCTCCACTGACAGTCCAGGATATCATCCAAAGGGACATGCAGGGAGCAGTGTACTGCAAAACTCTACGATAGTTAGTTTTTCGGTTTTGCTTTTCCTTTGTAATAAAAAAAAGTAATTCCAATTTGGGCAAATATGTTCCCATGCAAACACCCTAAATACAGATACCCATAGTGAGACGAATTCATTTGTTTTTAGTGATGATATGTTTGAAGGTGGAGAAGCTGGCCCTACTGCGTCATTGATGCAAGAATGATATCGATTATGATTTTCTTGTACAAAGGCTTCAGAACAAGCTTCTATATTATCTGATTGAGAACTCGAGTCTTTTACAAGAGATTTAGAGGTAGAGTTGAAAGGAACTCTGTTTATTTAGCCTTGTCCTTCCTAATAGAAGAGGTGGACGGTGGAAGGTTGAACTTTTGGTGGAGATGTTGGAGGTGTATGGGTCTGTAAAGGCTTACTCCACTGATTATCTGGTTCAAATGGTGTATAAGAAGTTGATGGCTTAGGAACCTCTGAAGACTCAGAAACTCTGTGTTTAGATATGTGGTTAGGTTTTGACTTTGGTTTTGACCTTCTTGGTTTCTTCGGAGATGTCTGAGGATGTATGTATTGTCTAATCAAAGGGTAATTAAATTTGAATACCTTTGAGTAGTCAACTTCTTCTAAATACTTTTGATATATAAGCGATGGATATGTTGGCTGTGTATTTGGAAAATCTGTTGAGGATGAGCCATAGATTATCCTTGACTATGCAGAATACATGTCAGCTTCCATTTGTTGCACAATTCTTTGTATCTTTTGTATCTCAAGAATTTTAAAGTTGAAGTCAAGCCTCATATAATGGGCAAAGATGTATTGTCAAAGTTTAGCATCAAGACGCTGAATATGAGCTTTGTATGACTAGTACATCTGTTGGATCTATTTAGAAATTACATCGACTTTATGATGAGTAGCATGATTTTGTTGACTGTTTCCATCCAGCTTAGAATCAATTCTTTTCAAAACTTTGTTCTGTACTACTGCGTTGGATGTTTGCCAATTGAGAACTTTATCAGATGGATTTGACACAAGTGTTCCTTGTGAAGTAATTCTTATGACTCGAATGTAAGGGTTATAAACAACCCTCGTTGATTCATCAGTACCCTTGGTTAATGAAGAAAAATCTTCCTCGTATGGCTTTATCATCATATAGGGTATAGGAGTAGGAGTCATAACAGAAACTTCTGGCTTAGATTTGTATGTAGATTTGTATGACCTTTATAATCGTCTGGATCTGGATCATCATTAAGGGGATGATACTGTTGAGAAGGCTGACAACGAGATTTGGGCTTTTTCTTCTTTCTTCTCCTTCTTGCAAATCGTTCATCATCATCATCACTATTTGACTCAGGGTTGAGAAAGATCTCACAGTTTGATTCTTACATAGATGGGTCGATATCTCATACAAAATGTCAACGATTATGACTGACATAGACTGGATCTCCGTTATATTTAAAATAATGAACAGGAGGACCAGATTTACCTTCCATATGATAATATATGGGTTGGATCATAAGGATTGCCCAGATGTTGAAGATCTAATTGGATCTTCATTGGGCCATGTATAGATGGACTTAACAGTTCCATCTCTCAAGGTTTTTAGAATCAGAGCAGTTGTCGTATGAAAAGAGTGTTGGTAAGGTGCGTGGAACAACTTTTGGTAGTTGGTGATCCATTCAATAAGCATTAACTTTTCAAACTCCTGTGTTGATAGTTACTTCTAGATTTGAATGATAGTAGTCTGATCATTGGAACAATCAGCAACCATGTAAAGAGCATTCGAAGTGGAATTTGAAAAGTTAAGGTCCAAAGCATGATTCTGTAGACGATAGATCATCTAATGATGTAGAGTAGCCATGATGGCTATAGGATCTTGATATGCTCTAGTGATCTGGATTTAAACTTGCAAACGTTCAGATAAGGTAGGATCATCTAACTTGATGTTGAAATTAGGTGCTATGGTCAAGGTGACACTTTCGTTATTGAGCATTGTCAGCAAGATACCAATAAGAGCATTTTGGTACGTTGTGTAAGTAGTGTCTAAAAGAGATATCCTGACTATCGAAGGTATTCCCTTTCTTCCGTGAAGAGAGTAAGAACAAGTCGTCTAACTCCAACATGAAGATGCACAAAATTTTGCTCCCTCCATAAAGAGATCAGTTCTTTAGGGATTTCAAGCTTTACGTATTATTATGCAGTGGTAGATATGAGACTACACTATTTCAATCTGAAAATTTGGATGATTTCTTAGACTTTAGGTCTAGAAGTAGACAAGATAATAAGAAAACTTCCCGTCCAATAACGATCACGAGGATATGTACTATATGGACTCAATAAATTAAGGTAAAGAAGACTCACAAATACGATTTTTTACAGGTACACGGGTAATTTCTACAAAATTTTCTATCATATTTGATAATATACACTTTACACTAGAAGGTAAAGAAGACAAAGGCAAAGTTGAAGATAAATGAATAGGATTGATAGACAGTGTTTCCCTAATTTTGTGTAGGCTCTCTCTTTACTCACTTCTTTGAACAAGAGTCAATGTTACCGGCCTGATAAGATGCGAAAGATTTGATTGCTCCCGCCACCGAATCACTAGCTAGTCATGTGAAGTGCAAGACCTCCAAGTTGGGGGGGTGGACTTGGGACAGTTACTGGTATACAAAAATATACCTCTGGCCAAGAACAATGAAAATATAGTACCCAAGCGTCAATGGAGCAAAGGGGTAACTCACTGGCATATTACAGAGGTCTTTGCACTTTTTTAAAAAAATTACGAATTAATATGATAATTTGTCAAATTTTAAGGGGTTTTATTTAACTCTATATTTTAATCTAAACAGCCAACTTATCGGGGATACGATTTGGTTAAACGTTTGAGTCAACCTCTGCCGTAATGCGCAAGGCGTTATGACCCCAGAGTGTTACATTAGTGCTGTAGCTTTCTTTTGTAATTAAAAAAAAAAAAAGTTTGAGTCAGCGTCGGGGCCGGAACACCGCCAGTTCTCCATGTGTCCACCTAAACTTTGCTTCTAAGCAACAGCAAAGCAACGAGCAATCATGTAATATCGAACGAAGCATAGGATATGACCACTATTTCGATTTCAGTGAATCGGTGTTCACGACACTTATATTTTCTCCATGTTCTTTCACTGAAACTCCAAAGCTCACAACTTTGGCGTAAAATTTTCCAGTTGCGGACATGGGTTGTTCTGTGGCGTCATATAAGATATCAGTCTTGATCACCTTGGTGATGAGTATGGGTGCAATTGTTGATTCAGTAGCAAGAGCACATGAAGAATTAGGGTATGTATCAGCAGTAGGAGACCCGGGAATGAAGAGTCCCAATGTTAGAGTGGCGTTTGAAGCTTGGAACTTCTGCAATGAAGTTGGTTTTGAAGCTCCTCAAATGGGCAGCCCCAGATTGGCTGATTGTACTGATTTGGACTGCCCTTCTAGCTCCAGTACACTCTGTTTACTTTTTTCTGGGTGTTCCTCGTTTAGTTATCTCACTCTTTCCGGTTGATTTCGCGTGATAAATGACTATTTGCACTTCTAAGTTGATTTATACTCGCATTGACACTCGCGGGAAAAGAATTATATCGTTAGGAACTTTTTTCTTCTATTTCTTTCTGTGCGATTCGTTGAACTTTATGCTAAATATGCTTTATAGTTCTGAAACATTTGTGGACCCAGAGCCACTTCATTGTCAATCGTCGTACTTTCTGTAAAGATAGTTTTTGGTTTGGTGTCATGATTTGAAGGAAGGCGAGCCCAACTCAATAACTATTACAATGATGTTGACGATGTGCCTATTTCCACAAGAACCTGCTGGATCATCTTCCTAAGTTTGCATTTTAGTACTCGCTTAAACAGCAGCCTCATACTGATTAATCTACCTAAACTATTCTTAAATTGTCGAACTTGTAGATCTCCAGTTGTGTATCTCTCCTTTTAACTCTGAAATTTGGAAGTAGTGTTTGAGTCTGTAACTTGTAAGTCTATAACCTTACATTGCTGTCCTTCCTACAATTAGTCAATCCTTTTTTTCGTCCTCTGTATATTATTGTCCTGAGACGGCTGATATTTCATTTCTTTGGGAAGTTTAACACCAGTATTAGTCAGCTGAAATTAATGTTCTATAACTCTATTTGCTCAGTTATGGTAGGGCATAAAGGTGCTCAGCTTTCACTGGACATGCTGTGCGTGTCTCTATTTTGCATAATCTAACTTAGTTTCTTCTTTCTGTAACTCTCAATCTGTTAGTGAACAAGGGATCCTAGAATCATGTTCTGGTAATCAGTTATCCTCAATTGAAATAGATAGGCTTCTGACAAAAAGATTTATCTCACTTCCTTTTTTCAATCTGAGTGAACAACGGATCCTATAAGAATATTTTTGTAATCAGTTATCCTCAGTTGAAGTAGATAGGCTTCCTTGCATTTTGGTTTTTTGTGCGTAGAACCTTTTTCAGAATGCCATCAAGCTCATAGGTTTGGACCAAGCTTTCAAGAATCACTTATTGGTTTGTTGCTATATTTCCAGGACTTTTGGGTCTAAAGCATTTTGATGATGGAAGCAAGTGTGAAGTGATTCACAAAGTAAAGGACTCTGACAACAGCTTAAGTGTTGGTGATAAGTTCCCTAGACCGGAATTTCAATCCTCCACTGATCCTGACTTGTTTGCAGTCCAAAAGGAATTATATCTTGCTTCTCTATGTGCAGTGCATGAGCTCCCAAATCCATGGCATTTTTGGATGATCATGCTCAAGAATGGTAACTTTGACAAGAATACTACACTGTGTCCAGAAAATGGAAAAAAAGTTGCTAAAATAGTAACAGACAGAAAGTTCCCATGTTTTGGTGAAGGGTGTATGAATCAACCCCTTGTTTACCACAACTTCTCGCATTTGGTTTTTTCTGGGGAACAGATGGTTTCGTTGAATGGAGGATTCTATGGGACATATGACCTTGATGCTGACTTGAGCAAAGGTGTGGGGAAGGATTCGTTCTTTTCAGTCTTTTGGCAGAAGAATTTGACCACAGGGAGTTGGATTTTCTCAAACAAACTAACAACATCTGCAAAGTACCCCTGGCTTATGTTATATCTACGTGCAGATGCAACCAAAGGATTTAATGGAGGTTATCACTATAATGGGAGTGGAATTATGAAAATGGTTGGTAAACTTGATTTGCTTCTCAGTTACTATCAGTTCCATTCTCTTTCTTGACATATGCTTGTTAATTGTCCCTATCTAATTGGAATGCAATTTTAATTTGTTGATTGAAACATCTGTAACTATCTTCATGTTTATTTTACTTTTGGTTCGTACATGTCTCTAAGTATACATGTAGTTTTTTCACTTAAATCCTTCAGAAGTCTAACCATTCGTCAATAGGTCTCTCCATTTAGAGGCTCATTGTTTCTGTACCTTATGTATGTCTTTGAAGCTGAATTTGGTGACATGACGCATTTCACTCTTACTTTTTTCAGTTGCCAGAATCCCCAAATTTTAAGGTAAGATTGACACTCAATGTAACACGGGGAGGAGGGAGCAATAGTCAGTTTTATCTCCTCGACATAGGAAGCTGTTGGAAGAATAATGGGGATCCATGTGATGGTGATGTTCTTACAGATGTGACTAGATACAGTGAGATGATAATCAACCCTTCAACTACAAGCTGGTGTCGCCCAGATAACTTAGTTTCCTGCCCGCCTTACCATGTTAGTACTACTGGTGAAATTATACACAGGAGTGACACGTCTCAATTTCCATATTCTGCTTACCATCTTTACTGCAGCCCTGGAAATGCCAAGTATCTAGAGGCTCCATATGATATCTGTGACCCATACAGTAATCCACAAGCTCAAGAACTGGTCCAAATACTTCCACATCCTGAATGGGCAGTGCATGGGTATCCTGAGAAGAAAGGAAACGGATGGATTGGGGATCCTAGAACTTGGGAGCTTGATGTGGGTGCCCTCTCCAGTCGCCTATACTTCTACCAGGTGACATTTTTTATCTTCAAGGACTAAATTATTAGAGGTTTAATTCATTTGTTGACCCAAACACTTCAACATGAGAAGTACAATTGAAGAATAAAAAAATCATGTCTTTCAAACATCCATAAGCAGGCAACATAGCCTTCTTTCTTGTTTTGTTAGGTTGGCAACGGAATCCTTTTTGTCATCTCTAGTTTCTTTAGTCATTATTCCCTGATTGATAAATGAGAAATTTTATTTGTTGTTTAAACAACTCTCACAGTTGTGTTTTTAACTTGTTATGTTAAGAATATATATCATCAATACTAATATTTACTGTAATTATCTCTTTGGCCATTGTTTTGGTTTGGCCTATACATTCTGGCAGCTTTAGTTGACTACATGATAATTTTCCAGGTAAATTTCATTAAGAGCACTGTGGTTTCACTGCTTAAAAACCTATGGTTTGAATGTAGCTTTAGAGGTCCCTCTGGTTTGATAATTATTAAATTAGATCACTTTGTGCATCTTTTTCTATAGTTAGTCTCATTGCCTATATTTTCTGTAGAACAGATTTGTCTATCAATATGAAAATACTTTTGATTACAATATTAGATCGACAATTCATGAAATTGCCTTACAGAATACTGAGAAATGAAGCATGGACCTTTGAAAGTAAATACATGGAGGTTTCTGAAACAGTTTTATCACAGAGAGTCTTGGTACAATTACCTTGTTTTCCTTGAAAGGCAACTTATTCTTTCCCAAAATCCACAATGTAGTGATGAATACATAATGCATGATAGTTCCCAGCCTCCTCTCATTTCCTTTAAAACAAAATGTTTATAGTCTTTAATGGGGTGGTGCACAGCCATACATAGAAGAAGGGTC
>JANIHY010000208.1:10396456-10409339 GCA_027479065.1 Erythroxylum brevipes
CTATTTTCAGATCTACCCCGTACAAATAGTCCCTCTGCCTGACTTCCACTAGTCTCCCCAGTGATGTCCCTATCAATTTGCTCTTTTGACTTTAATGCAGACTTAATACTATTATATGAGACTGACTCTTTCCCATAAATCATAGTATCACGATAATATTTAAAAGACTAGGGAAGGGAACATAACAATAATATGGCTTGATCTTCATCCTTAATTTTCACATCTACATTCTTCAAATCCAAAATAAGATAATCAAATTTATCTAAATATGAAAGAATAGATGTACCTTCTATCATCTTCAACATGTACAAATTTTGTTTCAAATAAAGCCGATTCTCCACCGTCTTCTTCATGTACATAGCTTTCAATTTGTCCCACATATCTTTAGCTGTGATTTCACCTGCAACCTCCTGCAAAACCTCATCAGAGAGATTCAATATGATGGCTGATCTAACCTTTTTATCTAAATCCGTGAATATATCTGACGTCATTTCTGCTGGCTTTTTCTCCACTCTATCAAGTGTAATCTCACATCTATCTTGTATTAAAATGACTTGCATCTTGAGCTGCCACATACCGAAGTTAATGCTCCAGTCAAACTTTTTAATAGAGGTCTTCGTTATCATCATGATGGCTAAAAGAGAAGCTCTGATACCAGTTTGTTATGATAAAAATGCCCTCGGATCGGATGCCGGTTGAATTTAATAGCCCGAAAAATAATAACAAAAATAAAAAGAGACAAAAATAAATGGGACAAAATGCCCTTGGATCGGATACCACAGAGCATACGTAAGTTAGATCGAAAAGAAAAGCTCTGATACCAGTTTGTTATGATAAAAATGCCCTCGGATCGGATACCGGTTGCATTTAATAGCCCGACAAATAATAACGAAAATAAAAAGAGACAAAAATAAATGGGACAAAACACAAAGATTTACGTAGTTCGGTCAATGTGACCTACGTCCACGGCGGGAGGGTGAGTACTTTTACTAATATATGGAGAATGGTACAAAGGCTTAGAAGTATACAAAGAGGATAAATGATTTCTGCAGAAAGGAAAGAAAAATTTAGTGTTTTAAGTTTGCAAACATCTCCTCTATTTATAGCTGATGAATGAGAGCATCCGTCCAAGATCTTCAACCTACAGCCATAATTGTTGAAGAATAAACCAGCCACAATTGTTGAATGAACGAATGCATGAACCAGCTGCATTTGTTGAAGTTAATGCCCACCTTCTTTGATTTGTGGACAGCCGCATTTGTGGAATGAAGAAAACGCCAAGTACGTTCATTTGCATGCCAAGCAGCCACATTTGAAATAACAAACATGCAGCCAATCAATGCAGCCTTCTTTGCCTTGTGGAGGGGCCAAGCATTACAACAGTTCTCAATTAAATCTTTGAGTTTTAATCATTCTAATAAGGAATAGGAATAACAAAAGACATATCAAATAGGAACCACGGAAAGGGGTAAAAGGATATTTATATAAGGAGTAATATAAAAATTTCAATTGATCATTTTACACTTTATAGTGTCAAAGGTGAAAAAACTATGAGTTCGAACATAAAAAAAAGTTGTAAAATGTAAATGCTTCATTAACATTTATAAAGAATATGACATTAACGTTTCCTTATAAGAAGAGAATTTGCTATTATTTTGTCGCTTTGAATAAATCCTGGTTAGATATATAGGAAAATACCCTCTGAATAAGAGATTAACTTATGCAAAACTTGAATGAAAAAAGCGTCACCAGTGGAGGCACACGCCATCCGACATTCTGAAGTTCTCTTTTAGTCGAAAGTTGCCTGTATTATTATAAGCAGCCAAGCATCTCAAGCAACCAATTGGTTTCCAGCTAGCTGCAACTAATTCGCCAATCTGCGGTCTCCTAGCTAAATTAGCTGTACGAGGGAGCCACATACTTACTATGCGCAACGCTTGTTCATATTCCTATATGAAACCTTATATATACTTAAGGTCAAGTCCTTTAAAAGAAAAAGATTATAATGTTAATTACGAGATTAAGTGGAGAATATGATTTTACGTTATAGAATCCCAAAAAGCGCCGCCTAAAACCGTCTGTTTAGCCTTTTGACGCCTAACTAAAGTGTAATGCTCACTCTAAAATTAATTCCATTGGATCCTTAATGTTGTGACTTCAATTAAACATAATATTATCAAATGATTTGAGTCCTAATAATTTTATTATTTTATACTTATTCATAATATTAAGGATTAACTAAGAAAATTTATATTCTATATTAACTAAATATTAAAGCCTTATTTGACCCTTAAAGATACATATTAACTATATTTAGTCAACGTAATCCGCGTACAAGGCTCCCGGTTTTGTGAGGGTCGAGGAAGGTTATCAATGTACGCAACCTTACTTTTGTAATTTTTACAAAGAAATTATTTTTGTAATTCGAACATGTGACCTTAATTATGATCTCTCCCTCGTACACATTAATTATATAATAAGTAGAAATAAAATTGTATAGAAATATATATTTTTCCAACTAAGCCAAAAATTATATTTCCATTCTTAAAAGGTTCTTTTAATAAAGTTTTCAATTAAAGTTTCCCTGTCCTCTTATCATATCTTCGATATTAACAATTCAAAATTACAAGCCTTGAAATTTCTAAAAATGAAAATGAAAGGATTTTTTTTAATTAGGTTATCCCACTTGTTCTAGCAAATTAACATCTGATTTGTATACAATTTTCTCTCTAATGAGAGATCTATGTTTCAAGTTTTAACATTAAATGAACCTTAGGTAACATAAGAGAATTTATTTAAAAGAGACAAAAATAAATTGACAAAAATTAATACCATTTTTTATAATGAAAGAACAAGCAATTATTATATTTCTGATTGTATATTAAATAAAATTATAGCGTATATTGTAATTGTTAACTATATACTATATAAATTATTTAATTTAATAATTCAAAATTAAATATTTTTTGCATAAATCAAAAGCAACCTCTACTATTTGGAAATCCTTGAAGAGTCCTCTTGAAAGCAAGAATCACCGTTTTGTTGTCCCCGATCGATGTACATGCGTATAATTAGGCCATTCCTTGCATGTTACAAAATGCACAACCTCAATAATATAAGATGAAAAATTGTGAATCTTATCATCATATCTAGGTGCCCACCATATGCTCAAATTAAAATATCATAAGAAACTTGGATTTGCTAAGAACATATATATGTTTATCTAATCCTAAAGTTTTGTTCCATACAATATGATCAAAGATATAATCGAACTTAAGCTTTATACCAAAGACATTGTTTATAAGTCCACGATAGCAGCTAGAAAAGAAAATTATCCACGTGTCAAGTGCCTAAGCCCTTTCAAAGCAGCCTTTAGTCTTGAAATGTCAGGAGAAGGATCCTTTTTAGGGGTTCTGTTGAATGTAAAGGATTTGAGATTCTTGTCTTCAGGTTGAAGACGAGAAGAAGGAGATGTAAAAAGAGATGATGAGTCTTTTCGCCCATTACATAATGTTTGGGTTTACGAGTGATTGGAAGGGAAGAGTTGAGGAATCACCTGACCCTATGAAATCACGTAGCATAGGAGAAAAAGTGAAGTGACAGATTTTGTTTTTAATTGATATGATCTTTTAGGGCAATACCAGGGGTTTCTGATTACAGACACATTTTCAGACCATAAATGGCTGTGGACTCAGAATGAGTCGCCACGTAATTGATGCTCTATCGCATCCACATCTTGATTTCATACATGGATTCGACCAAATGATTTTTAATTTTGTTCAGTTAAGAAGTTTGATGTGCGTGTCCAAGATCTTTTAAAGAGTGAAATTCGTTTTTTAATTTTAATCTTTTTTATGTAATTCCCTTTTTTTTTTCACTGGCTTAAAAAATGTTAACTTGAGAAGATTTTATAAAGAGACTTAGTAACTCGTCTTTTTTCAATTTGTAATCCCACTAATTACATAATGTTGAATTTCGTTCAGGAATTATAGATGAAATTATAGCATACATGCAGTAATGTAGAAAAAAAATTAATATTCAAAGTTCAGTTAATAAAATAAGTTTAGAAAATAATTAATTGCCCTTAGTATTGTTTCATCATCATCATCATCATACTCACTCTGAAGACCCACAATAAAATATGGTCTGATAGTATGCAGCCTTATCTTTACATAATAGAGAGACTGTTTCTGATACTTAGTATTACTTATGATAAATAAAATAAAATATTTATAAATACTTGCATCCTCACACAAACAATGCAATAAGAATATTCTTATAATAAAATTTTTGTTAATCGTCTCTTCTTATAAAATGAAACACTAAATGACTATTTATGGCAGCTTATGTAAACTTGATTTTTACATAATTCCAAACATTATGAAAAACATCATACATAAGAGATTTAATAAAAATGTCAGTAACTTAATCAAGGCATTTGGTTCATCCCTTACTTTAAGTAGCATAGTGTCGTCGACTGTATCTTCATTTGGTTTCTACAAACTTTGCTTTATTTTTGTTCTTGGAAAAACACTCCCAATAATAATAGCCATGCTTGTCACATGATCAACATTCAACTTGAGCTTTGCCATTTTTCCTTTTATTATTTCTACCAATGTTGAAAACTTTGGGGTTGATTTATATTAAAAAATTCTTATTCACTTCTTTCTCTCCCTTTCCCTTGGCTCTGACCACATCTAGTGCTGCATGCAAATTATCTTTTTTCACTTTGCTCCATGTAATTATTTTTGAACTTTAAGGATCACTTTGCCAATAAATCTTATTTTATTGGTACATCTTTTTTTTCGTGTTTTACCCTTTCTTTGTGAGCTAGCAAAGATTCACTTTACTCATTTATAGACTTTTGATCATATCTATGGATTCTTCAGTAACCACTATTACGTAATTAAATTTTTCATCCAAATCACGATGGATGATGGTAAGTACACTCTCATCTTTCTTTATTCTTTAAGGCTTATCTTTCGACTTAAGTAAGCTTTCCTCATCTTTGTCAAAAATGCTAGCTACTAAAGTTGAAATAAATAAATAAAAGTTAAGAATAGCTAGGCAGGAAATGAAGAGAGCAAATCATCCTAAAAATCTCTTCTTCTATTAAATCCTCACAAAAGTTTAGAGAGTGTTTTTCTTATTTAGTGAGAAAGTTAGTGTTTTTCTTTGTAAAATAGAGAAAGGTTGTACTTCTAAATTTTATAGTGAAATTTCTTTTTCTTACCTGCAGTTTTTACCCTAATCTAGAAATTTTCACGTAAAATATGTTTGTTTATTACTATTCATTCAGATCTATTTAGCTACGAACCTGCTATAATCTGGTCGATTTTTACAACAAGTAATATCAAAGTGAGGTGAGAAAATTACTACGAACTTTTTGGTGTAATTCGTTCGGAGTTCGAATGAGCATAGTGAAAGTTGGTGATCAGTAACAATAAAAGATGACAACTGTTCATGCATTTATTTTTACATTAAATTGTACACATACTGTAATTCAAGTATACAGTACTTCACGTGTACGATACTATTTATAAATACGCATACGGTACTATTTACATATAGAACTATTCATACATACAGGTATTATTTACGTGAAATAGAGGGAGCCAAAATTTTGTTCATGATAGAAGCAATGGTAGCAAAATTTGAGAGAGAAATGTTCAATGGGAGTAATTTCTCATTGTGGAAGTTGAAGATAAAGGATATCTTGAGAAAAGATAATTGTTTAGTAGCCATCAGCGAAAGGCTAACAATATTCACAGACGATAATAGGTGGAATGAGATAGATAAGAATGCTATTGCAAATCTTCATCTGGCATTAGTAAATGAGGTGTTATTAAGCATAAAGGAGAAGAAGATGATAAAAGAGATTTAGGATCATCTCATAAAATTGTATGAGGCCAAATCACTCTACAATAAAATTTTTCTGAAAAGGAAACTATACACTTTATGCATGGCAGAATCCACTTCAATGACAGAGCACTTAAATATTTTAAATACTCTATTTTCTCAACTCACATCATTGGGGCACACAATAGAGATAAGTGAACGTGCAGAACTTCTACTCCAAAGTCTACCAGATTTGTATGATCAACTCGTTGTCAATTTAATAAACAAAACAGACACTTTGGTCTTTGACAATATTGCAACTGCTATTCTAGAAGAGAGTTGGTGTAAAAATAGGAAAGATAGGCTAGTATTCACAACAAGCGGAGGAATTGGTAGTGACGAGAGGAAGATCAATAAAATGTGACCCAAGTAGAAATCATAGTCATGGTAGATCAAAATTAAGGAGTGAGAAGAATTTCAAGTGCTACAATTATGGCAAAAAAGGGCACCTAAAGAAAGATTGTTGGAATCTGAAAATAAAAAGATTCTATTCCTTAAGAAAATGCGGTAAATACTTTAGATGACAGAGGTGTAATGATCTGTGAAGCGATAATGATTATTGGAGGTAAGAGAAGATTTGTTGATGTATGACTTCTCGATTCAGTAGCTACTTTTCATATGACCTCTCGAAGAGAATTTTTCCATCAGTATAAATTTGTCTCTGGGAGATTTATGTACAACTGTAATGATCAAGCTTTGAAGATCATTAATATCGACACCATCTAGTTAAAGATATATGATGGGATAACTCAGACTATTGAAAAAGTAAAATATGTGGAGGGCCCAAAGAAGAATTTGTTGTCTATTGGACAGCTGGATGATCTTGGTTTCATATTTGAGATTCAAAACAAGATCATGAAAGTGATTAAAGGAGCACTGGTATTTATGAAAACAAAGAAGATTAATGCAAATCTGTACATACTGAAGGGAGTAACTTTGCAAGAAGTAGAGACATCCGTTACGATGACTAGTCCAAATAACAAATTTGCAATGACGTGGCATAAAAAGCTTGGAAATATGTCAGAACAAGGAATGAAGATACTTGCAGAGAAGAATCTACTTCTATGTCTCACAAAGGTATCGCTACCCTTCTGTGAGCATTGCATTGTGAGTAAGCAGCATCGATTGAAGTTTAACACATCAAAGTTCAAAAGCAAAGAAATTCTAGAATTGATTCACTATGATATATGGCAAGCACCGGTTATGTCCTTAGGAAGATAAATTTTCTTTGTATAATTCATTGATGATTATTCGAGGTGATATTGGGTGTTTCCTATTAAGAGGAAGGCAGGTGTGTTTCCAACTTTCAAATGTTAGGTGGAGCTCGAATCTGATAAGAAGATCAAGTGTTGCGCTTAGATAATAGAAATGAATATACTGGTAAAGAATTTGATGAATTCTACAATCAAGAAGGCAACAACAGGTAGTTCACGATGGCATACACTTTTTAACAAAATGGAGTAGCAGAGCGAATGAATAGAACTCTGTTGGAAAGAACAAGAGCGATGTTGAGAACCGCAAGCTTAGATAAGAAATTCTAGGTAGAAGCAGTCAATAACACCTGTTATGTGGTGAATCGAGCTTCATTAACTGTAATTCAGTTGAAGACACCAATAGAGATGTGGACTGGTAAATTAGTGGATTATTTCAACCTCCATATATTCGGAAGTCCTGCCTATGTGATGTTTAATGCTCAAGAAACTACGAAGTTGGATCCAAAATCTAGAAGATGTATTTACTTGGGATATGTTGAAGGAGTAAAAGGGTATCGTCTGTGGGATCCCATTTCTTACAAGATTATTATCAGCTTATTTTTTTTGGAAGATAATGCTCAAGAGCAAGCAGAAGAAGTTAGCACTTTAAAGAGAATTCAGAGACTTCAACAGTACAGGTGGAAAGGGAATTTGATCAAAATGATTTTTCTGAAGCTGCACCAGAGCACGAGGAGCAAGAACTAGTCGAATCTGATGTTTCAGATACTCAGAGATCAACTCGCACAAGAATTGGCACTCATATTGTATTATAGAGAGCAATATTGCATACTATCTTTTAATTGAGGACGAAGGGCCATCAACTCTTCAAAAAGCAATGAATAATTCAGATGCATCTCAATAAATGGCAACAATGCAGGAAAAAATTTAATCTTTAGATAAGAATAAGACATGAAATCTGGTATCACTAATAAAAGAAAAAAGCCTATTAGCAATAAATGGGTTTACAAGATCAAACAGAGTGGCAACGATCAAGTAGAGCGATATCGTGCCAGATTTATGATAAAAGGATATGCTCAGAAGGAAGGAATTGACTTCAATGAAATATTTTCTCATATGGTTTGACTTAACACAATTTAAGTAGTCCTGGTGATGTGTGCATTTGACTTGCAACTTGAGTAGTTAGATGAAAACTACATTTCTTCATAGAGATCTTGAAGAAGAAATTTATATGCTCCAGAGCACGAGGAGCAAGAACTAGTCAAATCTGATGTTTCAGATATTCAAAGATCAACTCGCACAAGAATTGGCACTCATATTGTATTATAGAGAGCAATATTGCATATTATCTTTTAATTGAGGATGAAGAGCCATCAACTCTTCAAGAAGCAATGAATAATTCAGATGCATCTAAATAAATGACAGCAATGCAGGAAAAAATTTAAACTTTAGATAAGAATAAGACATGAAAGCTGGTATCACTAATACAAGAAAAAAAGCCTATTAGCAATAAATGGGTTTACAAGATCAAACATAGTGATAACGATCAAGTAGAGCGATATCGTGCTAGATTTATGATAAAAGGATATGCTCAGAAGGAAGGAATTGAATTCAATGAAATATTTTCTCATATGGCTCGACTCAACATAATTTAAGTAGTCCTGGTGATGTGTGCATTTGATTTGCATCTTGAGTAGTTAGACGAAAACTTCATTTTTTTCATAGAGATCTTGAAGAAGAAATTTATATGCTCCAGCCAAAAGGTATTGAAGAAAAAGGGAAAGAGAAGTCAGTTTGTAGGTTAAATAAATCTCATTATGGTTTAAAGAAGCGTCGAGGTATTGGTATAATAGATTTGATTCCTTTATCATGAGCTTTGGATACAGCAGACTGAATGCAAATCCTTGTACATATTTCAGGTTTGAGAAAGATGATTTTATAGTTTTGTTGTTGTATGTAGATGATAGTTGATAGCAGGCCCTAATAATTATAGTATCAAAGAATTGAAGGCACAATTGGTTATGGAATTTGAAATGAAGGGCTTGGGATTAGTAAATAAGATTTTAGGGATACAAATTCATCAAGAAAAAAAATATGAAGATTTGACTTTCTCAGAAGAATTATTTGAAGAAGATCTTGCGACGATTCAACATGCAAATTGTAAGTCAATTTATATCTCTCTTTCTGTTAATTTCATATTATCCTCAAATATGAGTCCAACAATGAAGAAGATAGGATGGAAATGTCTCGAGTCCCTTATGTATCAACAATGGAAGCTTAATGTTGCAGACCCTTGTACATATTTCAGGTTTGAGAAAGATAATTTTATAGTTTTGTTGTTGTATGTAGATGATATATATGTTGATATCAAGCCCCAATAATGATAGTATCAAAGAATTGAAGGCACAGTTGGCTATGGAATTTGAAATGAAGGACTTGGGACTATTAAATAAGATTTTAGGGATGCAAATTCATCAAGACAAAAATAATAGAAAGATTTGACTTTCTCAGAAGAATTATTTGAAGAAGATCTTGCGACGATTCAACATGCAAATTGCAAGTCAATTTATACCTCTCTTTCTGTTAATTTCAAATTATCCTCAAATATGAGTCCAATAATGAAGAAGATAGGATGAAAATGTCTCGAGTATCGTATGTATCAACAGTGGAAGCTTAATGTTCGCTATGATTTGTACAAGACCAGACATTGCATATGCAGTGGAAGTAGTTAGTCGATACATGACAAATCCTGATTGAGAGCATTAGAATATTGTTAAAAAGATTTTAAAATATATAAAGAGACCTCATATGTTGCATTATGTTATGGAGGATCAAATTTTATTGTCAAAGGATATGTTGATACTGATTATGTAGGTGATCTTGATAAAATTAAATCCACTACAAGATATGTGTTTATACTATCTAAAGGAGTTGTGAGCTGGGTTTCAAAAATATAGTCAGTTATGGTTGCGCCAACAACAAAATCAGAATATGTAGCAGTTACACAAGCTAGTAAAGAAACACTGTGGTTGAAGTTGATGTCGAAAGAAATTGAATGCAAGCAAAAGAATATTATTTTGTTTTGTGATAATCAAAATGCTTTGCATCTTGCAAGGAATTCAACATTTCATTTAAAAACAAAACACATTCGAGTTTAATATCACTTTATTCGCGAGAAAGTGGAAGAAGGAACAGTGGATATGTGAAAAATTCATATAATGGATAATCTGACAGCTTTTATGACAAAAGCAATCAATTGTGACAAGTTTATGTGGTCTCGATCCTCGTATGACCTAACAGAAACATAAGCAACATGAAATGGTAAGGTAGAAAGAATAATGGGAAGATTTAATTGATTCTTAATCAAATCTTCAAATGGGAGAATTGTTAAAAATTGTAGGCACCGTTTTTGGTACTTATTAAAGTTGAAATAAATAAATAAAAGTCAAGGATAATTGGCCTAATGGCCAGCTATCCCACACATCTCCTACTTATAAATAGGCAAGAGACGAAGAGAGGAAACCATCCTAGAAATCTTTTCTTCTATTAAATCCCCACAAAAGTTTAGAGGATGTTTTTCCTATTTAGTGAGAAAGTTAGTATTTCTCTTTGTAAAATAGAGAGAGATTGTACTCCTAAATTTTATAGTCTTGGCCATGATTTTTACCCTAATTTAGGGGTCTTTTTACGTAAAATTTGTCTGTTCATTACTATTTCTTTAATCTTATTAGCTATAAACTTGCTCTAATCTGGTCAATTTTTATAACAATCTTAAGGATGCAAGAAACTTTTGTTGACTATATCTCATATGCATTGAGAACATAAAATGGCCTTCATTTTAAGTGACTAATTCTCATAGTCGAGTTTGCTAAGTTATAGACTTCTTTTGATGCCTTAGTTAAATCTAATAACACTTCGTTTTAAAAATAAGATACTCACAAATACTTACACATTTATACAAATAATAAAACAAGAGTATTCTTATATCTTTTATTATTTGCTTTCTTCTTATATAATGAAACATTATATGATTATTATTTTTCAAAAACATTATATAATTATTTATAGTACAATAGAGAACTCTAGATTAACCAACTCACAGCATACAAAGAAGGAAACATTTCTAATGATATAATAAAATCTACAAAACTGAAAAATTGAGTATTATGCCTTTATTTTGGTGTAGCTCTTTCTAGGTAATTCTAAACGACTCAATGTTAGATTCATCTTACCGTCGAGATATAAATCTTGAATCACTTAAAATTGATTAAGAATTGACTATTTATTTTAAAAAAATTTATTTCGTACGGTTTAACAATTTTATATTGCCTACGAAGCCAAAATAACAGGCAAAAGCCGAACGGAAAAGCTGTGCAGCAAAGTACGAGATAACATGGGCAGCTAATTGGTCGATGATTGATGGGTTGCACGTGGAAAAGCAATTGCATGCTCATGCTGAACAGAAACTGAACTGAATAGAGCCTAAACTAAACTATCCCCCATGTAACATAAAATCGCAGTTACTCGTAATATATAAAATCTCTTAGACAATCGTATCATGGGGTCCAGAGACTGAAAAGATGTATGAGGTGTGAGTTTTTGGCCTACCACAGCATAATGTAAAGCTTATTGTAACTTATTCGATCCTTTTGTTTAGTAACATAAAAGATGTGAGAGATTAAAGTTAAAAACTTTTGTAAAGAGTAAACTAATAAACTACTGTTTATAGCCGACCAATTATTCTCACGAGCAAGAGTGATGTGGAAACGGGAATCTGGTGGGTGGGAGGGACTATATATGTGTATGGCTATGAAGTCGATATTCAAAGAGAGAAGGCATACAAGCTTCATCGGAGAGCAAGTAAGTGATCCTACGCAGCAACCTCGAAGCTAGTTCATACTAGTGGGGGGTTGTGTGCTTTTGTACGTTATATATGGCTCGTGGAAAGGTTCAGATGAGACGTATAGAGAATCCAGTGCACAGGCAGGTCACCTTCTGCAAGCGCCGAACTGGTCTCCTTAAGAAGGCCAAAGAGCTCGCTGTTCTGTGCGATGCTGAAATTGGAGTTTTCGTTTTCTCCGCCAGCGGAAAGCTTTATGAAATGGCCACAAAAGGGTATATATATATATGCTTTCTTTCCCTCCCCTCTCACCCATTACCAATCACTTGTTGAATTTTGTGCATGTGTACGCATAATATCTTGTGATATTCATGCATAATTCTTTGTGGTGTGAATGGAATGATTAAAGAACTATGCAAGGGCTTATCGAGAGGTACACGAAGTCTACTCGATCAGGGGAGCAGCCTGACCAAGCTACCAATCCTCTGGTATGTCTGATCATGAACTGAACTTGTTGCTTCTGGAAAAAGTAGATACAACGTATAGAGAATATATTATTTCCCAATATACAGCAGTGATAACCAAAAAGGTTCTCTGCTCCGGCATCAGGTGCTGCTTCTAATGCTTAACTTACAGAATAATTAAGCAACTGTACAATAATACCGTACTCCAAAATACTTGTATTCATTTTGTTCAAGATATTACAACATTCTCGGTGTCGGGTAGTTCCACTTTTTGGTTAAAATAATATTCTCATCCGGAATTTTGAAAAAAGAAAAGAAAAAGATTAAAAGTCCTCCAAGTCCACTTGGAGCCTCGTTTCTTTGTCTTCAAACACTGGGTGGTTTAATGTAACGTAATGCTATTGTTATATTTAGAGTTTTTTTAGTTTTCTTAGGCGTCTGCGTCTGCTTTGCGTTTGCGTCTGCGCGAC
>JANIHY010000208.1:10545119-10562806 GCA_027479065.1 Erythroxylum brevipes
ATAAATTAAAATTTTTAGTGTTAAATTAATATTTTTGTATTTCTAATTAATATGATAATATTGAATAAAGTTTATATAATTTACCATATCAATAATCACAGCCATCATTTCAAAAATTAACATAAATTATTATTGATTCATACAAATATTACTAGTTTGAAATTGCTTCTGTTATCTATTCTCTATTACTTCATCATTGTACTTTCTTCTAATTAAATAACATCAGTAGTTCAAGTTAACAAAAAGTACTATACCAAAATTAAGCTGAACAAGTCAGACTTAGTAACGAAAATCTACTTATAATATACAGTATTAGAATAGGAACTCAAAGAAGCAAACTTCTTGGTAAGTTCCACGTTAGTGAATATAGAATTGGCGGCTCCAGCTCTGGTTAGTACAGGCAGCAGCCCTAGTTGGACCCTAATCAGATTGGTCCATGCATACGCATATGACATAAACATAAATAGATACTATGTTTTAGTGCATAGATATTGTAATTATAGTTATATTATAATTACGAGTTAATATTTTGAGGATTCTGTGTTGGATAATACCTTTTATAATTCATTATGCATAAAGAAGGCAGGGAAAATTGAAAAGTTAATTGAAGATTTACACTGTGATTCGACCAGTATCATGTTTGCAACTTTTGGCTGTCAATAAAGAACTAATATGAGAGACGCAGCAATATATATACTGCGCCGCAATTTCCTCATCACCTTTGTAATCTTTCTGGTTTGTGGTCAAAGAGGAAACATAAACTTTAGGTTTCTGATCATTGGATATCTCTAAAAATGATACATTGTTTTCTTCATTTGTGCTGCCGTTAGTCATGTACTATCTCTTTAAATACGATGCATGGCATGGGACGTTCTACCATGGAATCTTTACTAGAATCTTGGCAAAGTCTGTCGGTTAATCACCATTCATATTGAGTATGAGGAAAACACCACTATTTTTTAAGTTTATTCAATACACACTAGTTTGGGTCGAGAGCCTCACCGGTTAAGTATTGTCCCCTTTGGTGTGCCAGGTCCTTTAGTGAACCCTATCTCCTCCGTGGGAGCATGCGGGAGTCGAATCTATGACTTCAGAGTTTTATTGCGTTGAGACTGCAGTATTTATAATAAAATTAACCACTTGGGCACTTCCTACTAGACACATAAGGGTTCACTGAGCTAAGACTAGATGATTCCAAATGGATGATTTACAGAAAATGAAAAAGGTTACAGTTCTCATAGATTATCTAATGACTGTTCAAACTTCTCTGTGCATTTTGCTAGGTGTTAACTATTTAGATGTTGCAGTTCTCAACTTTCCAACTTTCCATTTTCTCTCAAACCTTCTGTACTCTGTCCACCATATAAATAATGTAATTGTATTGTATGTGGTAGCTCTATCCACTATATCTAGTAACATAACCAAGGATCAACCATCACCATAACTGAAAGAATTTCATATTCTCTTATGTTGTATTATCATGAAAAAAATTTCCAACTATTTATTGTTAAAAATGGGCTTTACATAGAAACAATTGAATTTAAATAATATTTTGTGATTGCAGTATATAATATTAAATTATTTTGGATGTCACTTAATTAGTTTTAATTAGAAAACATTGTGATTGTAGTGATATCATATTATTTTAGATTTTACATATCTAGTTGCCACAACGTATATGTGTGTGTATATATATATATAACAAATTAAAAGTTTGCTGGACATTCTAAAATTTAGAGTAGACTCATACGTTCCTATTCAATTTTTACATTTCATTCTTTAATTTTTATCTTTGATATTTCTTTTTAAAAAAATGGGTTGTCAATAATAAAGAAGTTCAACCAAAATATTCTTTTATTTGTTAGTCCATGCATGTTCATGTTTCCACTGAACTTCAACACTGGATGAAAGTAGTCATGAATGAGTGTTGTAGTTCGTAGTTAAACAACAGTACATGTGTTCCCCTTGCAAGTTATAAAGCAGACAAAGGTAAAAGGTCCACACTTATTGCCTGAGGATATTAGATGGCTTGACTATGTTGTGTATCGCCGTTGTCTTATCTCGATGAAAACCTAAGGAACATACTTAGACTCCCACGGCCAGTGTTGCTTTTGTTTGTCCAATACCCACGTCCCAGCCTTCCACCAACTCATAATTGAGTCTAGATCTACTGTTTAATATTATGGTGTCTTATTGTGTTCAATAAATCTCAGCCGTTTATTTATGTGGATTTTGTATAGGTCCCGTGTGGATCCCGTATGAGTCCCACAAAATAGATGATTAAAATTTCATAGGACAAAATAAGACAGAGTAATACTGGACAGAAGATCTTGGCTCCTCGTGCTTCTACACAATTCTCAATTTAGCGTGGCACTAGGTACAGTTTCTCCGCATGTTAAATCTCATGGTTTTTCGTTGGTCTAGAAATTAAATAAATGCCCATGACGACTACATCGATAGATGCAACTTTTTATGTGGATTTAAGGGCAGTATGGATATAGAAAAACGGAAAAAGAAGGATAAAACAGGAGATACCAAAGACGACAGTAAAAGCTGCATTCCTCGTTGCTAGGTGTTCTTGAGTATCCCAACTTTTCCTCCTCTATCTTCTGCGGTGTAATCCGTGAGAATCAGTGTTTTTAACTTCTCCATAATGTTTGCCATTTTGGTTGGGTATGTACTATGTAGTCCAAGTTTACAAAGTCTCTTGTGTTTCTACTTTCAGCTTTCAAAGGTTCCCATATCTTTTGCTAAGGGGAAGTTAATCTATGGAATCTCTCTCCCAGTTCTGTCCACCCAAAAAGGTTTTTTTTTCTCTTATCTGTTTCCATTTCTTAGGTTCAGTGTCATAAATGAGTAGGGAACAGGAAGGATTTCTTAGATTCTTGGTGGGGATTTCCAATTGGCAGAGAAGAGTTCCAAAGCAATTTATGTAGGTGGGGATTCTTCAACCGTTCATGTTTTGGGACGTGATGTGCGAGTGCTTGAAAATAGGAGAGCTTTTTCTTTTCCCCGTAGAGGTCCATACGTCTGCCCATGCACGTGTGTAATACGATGGTCAAATAGAGAAGATGCCTATTCATATTCATCGTCATCGTCATACCCCGAAAAGTCCCGCAATGAAGCAGAGTCTAGGGGGCCTAATAATACGCAACCTTACCCTTATATTATAAAGAGGTTGTTTCTATTAGGCCCACATGCATATGTGACATGATAATAGTGATATAGGGTACAAAGAATAAATACGTAAAGATTGAAAGCATATCCATATACATACCTGATGAAGACCATAATTTAATATTACCTGACACCTTGTCAAGACCAGCTTTCTTCGGAGCGAGATACTCTAAGCGTTTGCCTTGGTCAATGCCCTAAGGGTGCGGTAATCCCATTGTATTATGTGTCCATCTAAGGAATCTCCCCGTACACCTGAGAGAGAAAAAAAAACTCTATGTTATGTCTTTTACTCTTATACTATCACGCCAAATTGTTTTAATTCTAGCCACTGCGGCGGTGAGGGCCAACGCTGACATGTCTCCCTTGATCACCTCCCTTCAAGTCTTGTAAGGTCTCCCTTTTCGCCTCTTGTAGTCACAAAGATTTATTCTCTCGCCGCGTCGAACCGGAGTATCACAAGGCATCCTGCTCACATGACTAAACAACTTAAGCCTTTTCTCTCGTAATTTGTCGTCTATGCTAGCCACTTGTAGCTTGACTCTCACTACCCTATTCCGCACTCTATCTCTTTTGGTAATATCACACATCCACCTAAGCATACACATTTCGGCTACTAGTAATTGTTGCGTATGTCTACGCTTAGTAGGCCAGCACTCTGCCCTATATAACATGGTTGGCTGAATCACCATTCTATAGAACTTTCCTTTGAGTCGTATAGGGACCTTTTTATCACAGAGAACTCCTGATGCACTCCTCCATTTGACCCACCCAAATTTAATGCGATGTACTATACCGTTATCGATATTTCCATCTCTTTGGATGATGGATCCCAAGTATTTGAAATTCAATTTCTGTGATATGATATCAATACGATTACTACCTCCACCTCATGTTCCCACTGGCTACCCGAAAAGGTACATTCTAAATATTTCGTCTTGGTCCTGCTCATTCGGAAACCTTGCGATTCCAGCACTTCTCTCCAACGTTTTACCTTGCCATTTAACCCCTCCTTTGTCTCATCCACCAGGACAATATCGTCCGCAAATAACATATACCACAGTACCTCTTCTTGAATATGCTTAGTAAGTTCATCTACCACTAATGTGAACAGAAAAGGACTCAAAGCCGAACCTTGGTGTAGTCCAACACTAATAGAGAACACTTCTGTGTCCCTGCCTACCGTTCGTACACTAATCAATGCTCCTTCGTACATATCCTTTATCACTTTGATATAGGTGCTAGGAATGCCCTTTGCCTCCAAACACCTCTATAAGAGTTCTCTAGGAACCCAGTTATATGCTTTCTCTAGTTCTACAAAAACTATATGCAAATCTCGTTTCCTTTCCCTGTAGCATTCCATGAACCTCCTAAGTAGATGTATAGCCTCTGTCGTAGACCTACCTGGCATAAATCCGAATTGGTTGTCTGATATTGAAACTGCTCTTCGGATTCTCCTTTCAATTACCTTCTCCCACAGTTTCATGGTATGACTTAATAGTTTAATGCCTCGATAATTGTGACATTGCTGAATGTCCCCTTTTGCCTTGTACACGGGGATTAATCTACTCAACCTCCATTCATCTGACATCTTGGTTGACTCGAGGATCACATTAAAGAGCTGAACTAACCATTCAATATCGACAACGCCTATTCGCTTCCATACCTCGATAGGGATCTCATCAGGCCCTTCGGCCCGTCTGCTCCCCATCCCTCTGAGAACCTTTACAATTTCTCCCCTCGTGATCCTCCCCTATGTGTTCCCGTTTTGATAGAGGCTTGACACCAGGGTTCCCCCATCTCTATGTGAACAACCATGTCTTCGTTATAAAGGTCGTAAAAGTATCTCTGCCATCGTTGTCTGATGGCTTGCGCCTCTATAAGTACTACTCCTGCTTCGTCTCGAATACAACAGATTTGGTTAAAATCTGCCGCCTCACGTGCCCTATCATGCCTTCCCTTCTTAAAATCATCGCAAGCTTATGAATTATTTCTAGTAAGAATGAGGATATTCATATAAATGCACACAAACAAAATATCATCTTTCTCTTTTTTAACATAAAGTGCATATTTATGAACACATCTTGAAAGATCATTCGCTGAAGATATTTGTCAAGGTGACTATAGTAAGCTTCTGGTGCTTGTTTAAGGTCGTACAATGTCTTTGTCAACCTTAGCAACTTATCTTGATGACCTTCATCTATAAATCATTTCTGTTGTTCTATATATACTTTGTCTTCAAGGGAACCATTTGAAAAGGCTAACTTCATATCTATTTGATGAATTTCACCAATTTTGGGCCATAAGAGCAACCAATAATTGTATTATCTCCAAGTGAACAACATGAATAAATAATTTTTCATAATTGAAACCATGCTTTTGTTTATAACACTTTACAACTAGTCTCTCCTTATACCTTTCAAGTTTTCCTTTCACATTTTTGTTTAAGTTGTAAACCCATTTAACCCCAATTGCTTGATGACCACTTAGTAGTGTAACAAACTTGTAAGTGTCATTTTTCCCAATGGAATTCATTTCTTCCTCCATAACTTGCACTCATTTCTTATCTCTGATAGCCTTTTCAAAACTTAAAAAATCATCATGTGCAAATACACAAAAAAATATTCTCACCATCTATTCTTTTAATAGCATCATAAAGATCTCCTATGTTTCAAAATCTTTGAGGTTGTTTGCTTGTTGAGGAAGAATTTGATGTGGAAGGAGTTGAACTCTCATCTTTAGTCTCTTAGTCCTCATTCTTGTCTTCTCCTAAATATGGAATAAGACTATATGTCTCTTCTTCTCGAACACTTCAATCTCATGAGGCATCTTCCTCAAACTTCATATCTTTATTAATCACATCTTTCTTATAAATGGGAGTTGAAATATTTGTACCTATTAGAGTTATTAGCATAGCCAATAAGCACCATTTTCTTGCTCCTATCGTCAAAATTTGTCCTTTCTTGTTCAAGTATATATGAACATAGCCAATAGATCTAAAAACTCTTAAATGGCTCATATTTGGCTTCCATACACTCCATGCTTCTTGGGAGGTTATTGTCTCCAAACTCCTCATAAGTGAACCATTTGAGAGACAAATTGCATGTGCAACTGCTTTGACCTAAAATTCCTTAATCATATTCTTACTTTTTAGCATCATCCTCACTATGTTGAGAATTTTCTTATTCTTTCTCTTTATAACCCTATTATGTTGTGGTGCTCTTAGGACTATCATAGGATGTTAAGTACTATTTTTCTCATAAAAGACCTTGAAAAGTAAACTCTCCACCTTTATCAGTTCTTAGAGATTTAATTTTGTATCCACTTTTCTTTTCAACAAAAAGCTTGAATTTTTTAGGTGTCTCAAAATCTTCATACTTATTCTTTAAAAAAATAATGTCTTCCTCATGTAATCATTAATGAAGAGTACAAAATATGGGCACTTACCAAAAATTGTGGCTTGATCGGAGCATACATTTATGTATGCACAAGTTGTAGAGGCTTAGTTAGTCACGAAAGTGATGTCTTTGAAAAGCTCATTTTTGCATGTTTTTCGAGTAGACATGTCTCACTCTTTCACCATATTATTTGCTCTTTGCATTTTAAGTCCTTCAAAGTTAAGGTGCCCAAATCTCATGTGCCAAATCCATGAAGGATCCTTGACATAAGCTCGTAAACACTTCACTTTTGTCATTTTTACATTTAACATGAATAGTAGATTCTTTGTCATGGCAACTTTAATAACAAGCCTATCATCTTGATTTTGAAGGTATAAATAACTATTTTCCATTTTTACTTCGTATTTTCTCTCTAAAAATTGGACAACGTTCAAAATATTACTCTTCATTTTTTAGATGTAATAGATATTGTAGAGAATTTTATGGTCTCCATCCTTTGTGGCCAAAATTATCTAGCTATTTTCTTTAATTTCTACCTTTGAATCATCTCAAAAACTAAAATTTTTGGTCCATTTTGCATCCAACTCCCCAAATTTGATTATTTCTCCTATCATTTAGTTGCTTACGTTGTTATCGAGATACCACATAATATCTTTTTCTATAGAGCCTTCCTTTTGAGAAAATAAAAGATTATTACCTTCCACCTCCTTATGTTCGATAAAGTTTGTCTCCTCATTATAACTTTTAGTTTGACATTCCTAAGAATAGTGATCATTCTTCCCACATGCATAACACTATACTTGGCTTTCATCTTTTCTCCAATTATTATTTCTTCCTTGTCACGACCTTAATTATGACCTTGAACTATACCATGACCTCAACCTCTTCCTTCTCTATCATTTCCCTTATAATTAAAGGAAAATTTTGATTCAAAACTTGCTCCACTTGCTCTTATTGGGTCCTTTTCATTCTTACTTCATGATCTAAGGACAATTCATTTAATTTGTCAATGGTCATGAACTCTACATCCTTTGATTTTTCAATCGCCACCACTACATGATTGAATTTCACGTTAAGAGAGCACAAAATCTTCTATCCTACTCTTGCGTTTCCTATCTTTTCATTGAGTCACTTCATTTGATTTACCACCACTAATATTCAAGAAAAATAATCTTCTATGAACTCATTCTCCTTCATCAAAATTGACTCAAACTAAGCTCTAAGAGTTTGAAGCCACACCTTCATCACCCTATCAACTCCAACTATGAAATTCTTTAGAATTTCCCATGTATTATTGGCTCTTGTCGCATTAGCTATCTTCTCAAATGTGTCATGCACTTTGATCTCTCTTTTTTGCTCATTAACGAGCTTCTAGTTCAGCCACGGTTGGAGTATCCTTGTATGTGGGATATTTAAATCCCTTCTTAACAATGTCCCATAAAGGTGATATTAATTTTGGTTATCATTTTAACAAAGCTTTGATACCATTTTGTTGGAACTTATATTGAGATACAAGTATATATTCTTAACACTGATAAGGAAGAAGAAAAGAAAAAGTTATCTGAACAAACTTTTTGTTTCTATATTTCCACTTCATTTCTCCATCTTATAACAACTAATTTCTCAGTCTTGTTACAGGCCTAAGTATTTGCTATTAATAAAAATATATTAACAGAATTCTAAACAGTAAGAAGCATTATATTTCAGTAGCCTTTTAATAAAATAGTTATAACTTTCTTTAAAAAACTTTAATGAATCTGAATGTTCACAAACAAAAACATTTGACATCCCTTACATTTCCCAAAATGTCCCTTAGGTTCACCCTGTAGAAGTCTAAAATTCACCATTTTGTAATAAAAATGTATAAATAATTTTTATTACAAAATAAAATATATTAAAATTGGTAAAAGTGCTTTTTTATTTTTATATTGTCAAACAGTTTATTATATAAAGCTCTTTCAAAAAAGCTATTTTTTTAATTGATAGTCAAACAGTCAACTAAATTTTTAGAAAAGCTCTTCTAAAACAATCTCTACTGACAAAAGCTCTACTGATATAAACCTATCTAAACAGGCACTTAATCCCAAAGCATTATACAAACTCCTTTGGAACTTGGCCATGTAACTAATGTCCTCGATCTGGTGCGATAAGAGTAGAAATCCCATGGAGATCACAATCTTGTGTACATATAATCCCAATAACATATTCAAAGAATAACTCGTCTTAATGGATAAGAAGTGTGTAACCTATCTATGATTACTTGCACTTACTTACGTGGGCTTTTTATTGAGAATCCTGAAACAAAATCCATTTTAAGGTGTTCTCAATTCACTCAGATTCCCGTACCTCCACTGCCCTCCTAATCTAGTTTTTAAGGGATCATCCAACAGCGAAGCTTGTACATAAAATTCTTTGTTTCCGTTACAGCATCAAAGTAAATATAAACTTTTCTCTTCTTAAAGCATGTCTTTCAAGAGGCATGGAGTAATTAAAAGAAAATTGTATTGGCTTCTCATCGATCTCTAGCCAACCAAACATTAGGAACAAGAATATGTTTCACAATAGCAATTCTATGGAAATAAATAACTTAGACAAGTGAAATTAAGATGAAAGGAAATCTGAAAATCATATCTCATTTCTATAGTACTGTTGCTTAATATCTTTTCATTTCATGAAAAACTGTGCAGGAAAACTTCGTAACGTTTTTTTGTCACTTTCTCGAGAAAATTTAGACTTTGGGATTTGCCTCATCTTACTTCGGCAATACTGTTTCGTGTGGTGGTGGTTTACTAGTTGTGGCATAGAAGTGAAAAATAGAGGGAAAAAAAAGAAGAAGAAAAGGAATCATGTTTTAGAGGACGATCCATCCACTCCATTGTAGTACAACTGCTGTTGGTGGTGGGTTGGTAAGTTATGAAAAAGATCTTCAAACTCCAATCCAACCTCAGAATCGTCTTAAGGGTCGTAGTTAAAGAAGTGGAGGAAAGTCATGCATGCCTTGTGTTGACTTCAAATCCCAAACCTTGACTATGTTGAACTGTTGATCTACATGAACGTTTCGTCAACGCTGTTACTCAACTCTATGGTGCCAATAGTCTGTTCCTTCTTTCCTTTTTTGTTTAGTCTCTCATCGTTTTGTCTATTTTCAGTTTAGTTTAAATGCTCTTCTCGTGGCAGCTTCTTTGTTAATAGATTTCTTGAAAACTAGATTAAATAGGATGAAAAAAATTAGGGTTGCAGAGGTATGGAAATCATATTTGAAATATACTCTTTCTTTAATTACTTTTTATTATTGATTTCACGATTATTTTGTTTTGACTGGCAGCATAAAATCAACCATAGAGAGGTACAAGAAGGCTTGTTCAGATAGTTCAAATACAGGCTCTATTACAGAAATCAATGCTCAGGTATGACTATGATCCACTGTTTTGAGAGTGAATCCTAGGTTGCTCTGTGCAATAAGCATAACCTTGCTTCAAGTAGACCGACTCCTTTAATCAGTTCTTATGAGATATCTTTATTTCCAGTAAAATTATAAGACGCCGACGTGACTAATTTTTTAGACAGACAGCTCAAAGATCTTTTAATACATCAGAAAGTACACATGCAAGCTTTGGACTACGCTGAGGAAAACGTCTTCAATTTTATCTATGAACTAACCTTAAGGCTTAAGCTGGTTTGAGTATAATCTATATCAATATTCTTTATACTCGTACATTTTCGTAGAAGTAAATCAAGTCTAATACATGTGTTAATTTCCTGCATTATGCAGTATTATCAGCAAGAATCAGCAAAGCTCAAGCAACAAATTCAGATGCTACAGAATTCCAACAGGTGGTCTGTTAACATAGTTAGTACTGTTTTCCTGTTTCTGTAAACAGTTAATTATCGAATTTAAAAATGAACTATCAGTTCAACCATGATCATTGATCTCAAGTCCAAACATGTTAATAAACCCATTTTACTATTATACCCCATTTACAGTTCAATGACAGATATGCAACTGTTGCTGTATATAAGTAGGAAAGAAAATGCCATTATCTTAAGCAAATGGAACTACTTTCATATAGCCAGCTTTAGGGTTTTTATATGCATGACTGATACTTTCGTGTTGCATTGAAGGCACCTGATGGGTGATTCCTTGAGTGCTTTAACCGTGAAGGAACTAAAGCAACTGGAGAATAGGCTTGAAAGAGGCCTCACCAGAATCAGATCCAAGAAGGTAATGCTTTAAACAATTCAAAACCAGATACACAGTATAACTAACAAGAATGCATATTTACATATATGTATGGGGCATATATATGCAGCTTAGAAGGAACATCTAACATATGGTTAATCAAGATGAAACAACCCTTAAACTTATGAATTACAATGATAGTATTATCGTTGTATGATTTTTGCTAAATTTAGTGAGGGTGGTCCCATACATATTTGGGATCCCATGCAGGACCTTAAGTTGTCTCTTATCTATGTGAGATCAGGTATCATGTTATTGCTCTTAACTCTTCTGATTAAGAAAACCGGAAAAAGGGTGTTTGACATGCTTAATTAAGTTTTAACCAGCTTGGCTATCCAATTTCTGCATTGCATTTGCGGATTTGCCTATTGTTTTAATGTTGATTTTTCCTCGGATTTTTGAACTGCATCAGCATGAGCTCCTACTCGCCGAAATTGACTATATGCAGAAAAGGGTAATATCTTCGCTTACAATATTCATTTAGCAGATATTTGGTCTGAACCTTAAACATCTTATCCGTACAGAAACTTTTGACTTAAACCACTCTTTTTCATACAATGTATAGGATATTGAGCTGGAAAATGAAAGTATTTATCTCAGAAACAAGGTATGTACGTAGTAGTACTGTAAAACTATCACTCACAAGAAGTCACCAAATTTTGGCCACTTCAAAATTAAAAAAACAAAGACGCAAATTAAAGGATACTATTGAAAATGTCAGATAGCAGAAATGGAGAAGCTTCAGCAATCAAATATGGTGAATGGTGCAGAGCTGAGTGCAATCCAAGCATTGGTCTCCAGGAATTTCTTTGGTCCAAGTATGATTGATGGTGGAAGTACTGCAACTCTCTACTCATCCCACCCTGACAAGAAAATTCTTCATCTTGGGTAAACCATTTTTGTTCTCATTACTCTACTTCTCCACAACATATGAACTAATGATTCCCAGCTCCATGAAAGTGCACTTGCAGTTCCCCAAGCAAGTATTTTAAGTACGTAGTTAAGTTGATGTCAACACATTACATAATACTCTTTGCTCCAATTTCTTTTGCCAAATAAATATACAGAAAATCAACATTTAATGAAGGAATTAAGAACTAATACTGTAGTAAGCTTGATAGTTTTAATAATCTGTACTAAGAAAACTAAAACTAATGATGAATTCCCTTTTCTTTGATTCTTGCAGGTGACAAGCAGATGGAGATGGAACTTATATTCACGCAGTATGATGTTATATGAAAATAAATGCTCGCCGGCCAATTCCTCTACTATATATAACTGGTTCACATTCTAATTGATGTGTGTTTTACACTGTTTTTAATGCAAATGTGTATTGCATATTGGAATTACTGCATAATTATCAGCTTTTATCAGTTTATATTAGTCGATGGGTAATCTTCGACTATCTAGCTCGATTTGGAAATGACGTATATCCATGTTAAGATGTGCTTGACCGTATACATACATGTAAACACACCTGTTATTAATTTGCTATTTTTATCAAAACTCTTTTGGACAAAGATTTTACCTTTGCTTAATAATGATTCCAGATGTATGTCATTATATACTACACATGTCATATATATCATTTAGTTCGGGTTGAAATTAAAAGTTTGGTTGAAGTAATTTTTCTAAAAAATTAGAATTTTTTTTAAATTTTTAAATATTAGAATTTTTTTTGCAAATTCTTAAACTGTAGAACAAAATCTATATTTTTATCTTAAATTATTTATATGATTTGACTTGTAGTTCATCTGTTAATTATCAATTTTTTTGGTCAAAGGCTCTAAGATATGGCCTCATTTTTACCAAGAAAGGGCAAATTTTGAGTGTTTAGTCACGTAAAAATCGAGTTTTATATCTTTTGTGGAGTACAACTAAAAAAGAGAATAAGTTGGTAAAGCATCATTTATCGTAAAATACAACCAAAAAAGGCTTACTTCGAGGAATCTGTTTTCCAACAAATTATTAAAAAATAAACAATGCGATAGATTATTGAAAACAAAACCGTATTGAGTACAATGTGGTTCTGTCAAGGAAATAGAAGAAACGTCTCAATTATTGGAATTTAATTTCTAAAAGATGCACGATTTGATGAAATTTTTATGCATAGTTATCGAATGTTCACTAAATTCTGAAAGTTTAATTTAATATATAATATTATGAACATGAACAAGAACAAGTTTGCTATATATTATAACAAACCTTAACCAGAAAACCATTTAATGAACATAAATGAGCGGAACTAGAAGATGGTCGAGTTCGGTTTGTTTATTAAATAAGCCTAAGATTGAGATCCTTCAAATCAACTTTTATTGAATAATGGTATGTAGAAATTTAGAAGTTGCAAGAACATGAGGCCTTTACTGTACTATGTCTCCTCCTCCACATCAAAAACAGCAAGCTACATCACAAGAACACCATCTACAAGGGTCTGCCAAGCGTCTCAGGTTAAAAAGCATCATACTACTTTCCAAGCATTGCTTAAAACTATGCATGTAATTGCAAGATGTTTACATATATATTGGTGAGAGCTCCAAACAAGAATCAAAATCATATCAGCTGAAATCTGCAAATTTGAGATGCAACTTGGAAGTGTTAGGCAGTACTATAATCATTCGTACAAGGATATACATATCATTCAAAGATAAGCAGTTTGCACCCCTCACAACTCGAACAAAAACCAGCTAGGAGACTAATAGCTGATTTTTTTTCTTTATTTAATAAAATTTCAACGCTTCACAGAATACCGCATCGTTTTTCAGCTCTCTTACGAAGTTCCTCGGTCTCTCTTTGAGCCTTTTCCAGATTCTCTCTAAGCTGGCGGATTTCGTCATTTGATCTCATTTGAGCTAGTTGGGCAGTCTCTTCTGCCTTTAGCCTCGCAGCTTGCTCATCTGCCAACTGCTGCTCAAGCCTGTGTGTTGCCTCTCGAAGCTTAGACTCGACCTACAAAATAATGTCGATGAAAATAAACTTTTAGACCATTTCAAGATAACTTACTGACACTATTCTATAAGATGACAATGTATGTACAAGGTCATCGATTTTCTATATCAGTAGAAGAATGAAATGGACAAGACCTAACTTTAAGTGTTACCAAATTACAGCAAGTAGATTTCACATATCCAAAAGATCATATAGAATTTTATTCAATTCAGCAAGGAACGCTTGTTTCAGCTTACAAGTCCCTACCATAAATGCGTCTAAATAAATGTAGTGAGTGAATGTTGAAGGAAAAGTTAGTTTGTTGTAAATCATGTGAAAGGATCTGAATTGCGTGAAAGAAACTCTTCCATAATCATAATCATGAAGCTCAACATTTCTGTATGCTAATAAAGCTACAAAGTGTTAACAGAATCACTGACTTGAATTAAATGGTGTAACCAAACTGTTATCTAGTTGCACATATATGCAATTAATTCTTTTTCTTTACACTTCGTTTGTTCATCCCACACATTTCTTCCGTCAATTCCTATTATTTCTTGACATAAAATAGGGATAGCACATATATGTCAAAATAAGTAACCTGTCTTCTGTACCATCACAATGCTTTGCCAGCTGTATAGCATATGCTTAACATGTAGATTTTTCAAGCAAAGCTACACAATTCAGACCCAAAATTTAGAAACAAAAGCAAAGTTTAGACATAGTCCACGCTATGTTTACAAAATTTTCCACATATTAATATATCATGCATCCAGTTTAATAGATCTGCACAATCATCTGTCTTTCAGTTTCTTAGGAAATTTTCTAACTGGATGTTACGTTCCCAATAACAAACCATATCAAAATGAAATATAGTAGATAACAAGATTCTATACAATGTTTACTTAAAAAAAAAAGGAATTTCAACCAAGACACAAGATTGTTCAAGATGATCTAATGAGATATCACAAAATACCTATTTATTATCCTGTTTATCAAATGCTTCCATTTAAGCTATTTCAGACTTTTCATTTCACTTTGAACTAAGAATTCATTAGTAGGGATTCTTTCTTTGTTGGTTTGATATTCTTAGACAATAACACCAAAAGCTCAGCTCAGGTTGAGGAAACAGTTATGTCAAGACCTCAGATGAAAGCATAGATGTATTTGAGAAATTGATCCATAAGAACGAAGGGAGATTAAATACCATCTCAGTTATTCGTTTCAGCTGGTCTTCATATGTCATCTGCATCTGCGCCTTCAAATCTGATATTTCTTGCTTAGTATACCCTTCTAGGGAAGAAACTTCTTCTTGTTGATTGCGGAGTTTCATTTCCCCCTTCTGTCATATTAATTAATACATTAGCGGTGAAGACAGTGCAATGTAATAAACTTTATAGACTTTACCAAACTTCTGAATACACCCACCTTCAATTCCACAAATAATTCATCAGTGAATGGCTGTCCATTGTTCTGAGCTATAACCAAGTTCACAAGTACAAGAAGCTCTTGAACCTGATTAACTCTTTTACCCTCATCTTTGGTCTTGTTATCAAAAAGCACTACTCGATTGTTACACATCACAAGAATGTCCTGCATAAATATTACAGTGAAGTTAAATACTATTGACTAAAAAATGCCATGCAACAATATCCAACAAACCATTATAAACACAGAAAATAAAATTATGCAACTAAACAGGGCAGCTAACAGTCAAGAATTTAGGAAGTAAATCAATTCAGAAACAGAATAAATTACAAATTCTATATTTCAAGAGTCTAGTGTTGTTTCTCTGCCCTCCTGGATTATATGCTAAAGCATGCAATGGAGTGGATCTGCAGCAAATGAATAATGTCTTAAAGACGAAATGGCAGTAGTTGAGAAAAATGAAAGAAAATATTTAAGATCTATAGGATCGTGAAAGCCAGGCCACTGAATTTTATGGCTCATTTCCAATAATCTCTCACAGCCTAACACAATCTATCTTTCCATAGACTGATAAATTGCAATTAAATTCATAAAAATATTTCGTACACGAAAACTACTTCTCTGAAATCATATGTCAACTATTATTAAAGGAGATGACTACAATTCTTAAAATATATAAAACTGTTGAAGACCACCAACATTAATTATTAGGATTAGTACTACCAGATATGATAAAAGAATCGATACTAATGATTCATGCCAGTTAGTTTAGAACTTCCACTTCCTTGCTGCATCATATTCTATCACATACGCGTCAACGTGTTGACGGATTCATCTCCAACATAAATCACTAAGAATCATAGCTGAAGAAAATGACCTTCAAAGGTTCTGGACATTCACGACCTAGATAATCGTCCAACGTTTCGTCATTGTCTTCTAACTCATCTCCCCCAGTGAAGACAACAATCATGTAGTCAACTATCTTCCTTCCAAACAAAGTCTGTAAGCTACGAAGAGCTGCTTCTTCTTCTTGTGAAAAGCGAGTTCTTACCGAGAAAACTAAAATGACTGCATGGATTCCATCCTTTGCCATATTAATACACTTCACAATTTCTTTGCCAACAAATTCAGATTCAGCAGAAAAATCAAATAGTCCTGCAATAGATTGATCATCATTTTAATTAACAAAAGAGAAGAGACCAAAGATGTTAGTCTTGTAATGACCAAAATCATGCCCATAGATTCTTTCCTCTATACCAGGAGTGTCAATGACATTGATAATTTGACCATCCCCCAACACAGTCTGTTGCAATTCAGAAGTGCTAGTAACTCCAGATGAGCTAGCTCTTGATTTGAAGGCCCTTCTCCCCAGGATACTATTTCCAGTTGCACTTTTGCCATTGCCAGTACGTCCAACCAAAACAACAGTGCGAACTCCATAGGGTGGAGAGGTAAACTCCCAATCGTCGTCTACCGAATGTCCACCCATACTGACAAACCAAACCACTTACTGCATGAAAGCTTTAACGAAACTTCAATAATAAAAGTAACCCAATAATTTAAAAGAACACTCTTTTCTCAATTTAGAAGAAAGCTATGTAATTCTCCAATAGTGATCATAAAATGCATAATCTCGCTAGTCACTGCTCTTCATCCAAAAAGCATAAAAACTACATACATAAGGAATCAGCATATCGAACGATTAAAAAACAGAGGAAAAAAAGAACCAAGGTTATTCAACATAGAAACCCACAAACAGTAAACAAAATTCAGCAGCATATACTAATTTGTTCTCTTATCAAACGACTTCCCACATCACCAAAATTTAATCTTCACCTTCAAGACGTAAAATCTGAACAAGTAGAAAATCCTACCACGTCGATCAATTCATATACACGCGCGCGCGCACAAAATTAAACCAAAAAGCAACATTAGAAACCGAATCGCAGTCATCCCCTGTCCACAGTTTACCTATGTGTCCATTTACAAACCAAGTGAAACAAAGGGCAAACACATAATAAGAAGAAGAATCGAAGACCAACCTACGTAAAAATTTAGATTGCGGGAGCAAGTTAGAGAGACAGACTCCCTACTTTGGAAGTCCAAACGATTAAGGAACCAAAGCAAAATAGCTAATAGTAATACGAACTCTATACAGTTGAGTGTAATAGACTTTTTTGTGCTCTGGAATTCTACTCTTTACTTTTGTTTCGAGTCGTTTAGCTGGGCTTTGATTGCTTGTTGCAGTATTAAGTTTATTGGACGGTTCAGATTGCACAACGTTGTAGTCCAAGGTTGTCGGGGCCGTTTTCAACCTAAGTCAAACTTCTATTCATCTGTTATTGCCAGAGCCCAAAGATATCTGCCGCTCGTGTTAAACATAATAACTTTTTTTTTCAATGTGGATATATTTTTAGTTGTTGGACGGTGGAAGGAGGATTCGCATGATGTATTAGGCATTGTATATAGTTTTAAAAAAAATAAGTTGAGTTCGAGTATAATTAAATCTAACTTATAAG
>JANIHY010000208.1:10562860-10585929 GCA_027479065.1 Erythroxylum brevipes
ATAAAATATAGTTTATGGTATTAATATATAAGTCTAATAATTTATTATATGAATTTATAAAAAAATATATAGTTTATTATGATATAATTAATTAATTAATTAAAACAAAAATAAATGTTGATAAAAAATATTTTATTAAAATGAATGATCTAAAATATGATAAAATAGATTGTAATTTTTTTATGTAAAATAAATAATTTCACACCATATTACACTCACGTATTGACTCAAAATTTGAATTGCAAATTTTTGCAAATAAAATGTATGGATGTCAATAGCTCAGGTCGGGCCTGAGTCGCTACTAACCCGACCAAAGAGCTGGGCTCGGGTCGTTATTGGCTTGACCCAAGGGTTGGGGTCAGGCCAGCCCTGTTCAACCTTATATATTTTTTCAGAAAAATAAAAAACAATGTCATTTTTTATTTTCCGATCAGGCCACAGGTTGTGTCAGGCTTGTCGGGCCAAATAATTTTAGCTTATGGCCTGCCAATGACCCGGTTAACTGCCAAAATAGGGTTAGGTTGAGTAGGCTGGGAGAAAATTTGCATTCCTAATAAAATGATGATTAATTTCAACGAGTAACAAAGGTTAAAAATATATATATACCTTGATTTAGTTTGTCTCTTTTGACAAATAGCAATTAACATCCAAAAATCACTAGAAGCATCCTTACAAACCTCTATTGGTGAGCTTAGGAGATCTTAAATCATCTCGTAGGAAACAATTATTATAATAGTTAATAACACTCTTCTATTAACTTTAGCTTTCTTTGTAATTTTTGACCAAAAATAGACAACAACAACAACTCCCAATGAAAATCCCGTTAAAATGCAGGTCTGGGGAGGTCTAATAGGATGCGACTTTATCCTTACATGATAGAGAAGTTGTTTCTAATAGACTCATATGTATTGCAAATTAATATCAATACAAAATATCAACAAATACATATAACTAAACATATAAAATTATGAGATATAGTACATATAGAACATGGTAAAGATTAACAATACAAGATAAAATATGTAAATAAATATACAAACTAGGACAAAAAGAAACAAATGCAAGAATAAATTACATTAGCCATTACAATAAAGTAAATAGACTAAGTAAGAAATTACTTAGGCTAAAAAGCACCGTGAGAGAAGTACTAATAAATCAAAATATTAAGAATATCTATAAAATGAATGACTTGAAGGAAAAAGTTAGAGGACTTAAGAGAATGATAAAGACTTCTCTATATGAGATCTTTTCTTTGTATCCTAGAGTGCTAAAAAAATTTTATTGCGGACCATATCCTTGCTAAGTTCCAACAAACTCATATCACTATTGATCACATCATCCCAGTTCTTTTTAATCCTCCTTTTTTTTCCTCTTACAATTCCTAATTACTATTTTCTTGCATTTGTTTACTGAAGCGTCAGAGAGTCTCATCATGTGTAAACTACCTAAGTCTCGTTACTTTTAATTTATCATTAATACTGGCTATCTTTAATTTGTCTCTTACCAATACATTCTCGATCTTATCTCTTCCAATAAGATTACACATCGATGGAGTATCCTTATCTCCACCACCAATAGCTTACAACTATGCAATTATTTGATGGGTCAACACTCTATCCTATAACGAATAGCCGATCTAATTGTTAAATAATAGAATTTACCTTTAAATTTGAGTGATATCTTCTTGTCACATAATAGTCCTGATGTACTTTACATTTAATTCATCCTGATTTAATACGATAGATTATATCTTCGTTGATCTCTCAATTGTTTTGAATAATAAATCTAGGTACTTAAAACACTATTTCTAGGTTGTAACTTCTAAATCGATCTTTAGCTCCACATTGGGATCTACCCTATGGCTCGAAATAGAAACTAGGATTAAAAATGTCTCAACTACAAGCAACGAAGAGTAAAGTTGTCTTTTTCATCGCTTATTGATGATTGCAAGATAAAGTATGTGCAAAGAAAACCTATTTTTTAGATTGGCTTGATTGCTTCCTTCTCATTCTCTATCATATCATAAAAATAACTCATTGCTGCCTTCTCATTACTATCAGTTAGATGGAGTACTCTCATTAAAGGCTTACAAACTCATATTACAAATTAACATTGGGACCAAAATTTATGATTTTTAAGCATAGTTCTAAAAACCTCAACTTCAACATTAGACTTGGAATAATGTGATGCAATTCACTTATCACTTATAAACATTTCCCTCAACTCTTTCTTCATTAGAACAAAACATTAAAATGATAAGAAATTATTCACAAACCTTGTTATAGTAGTAGCACAAATTCCTATCATTGGTGAAATGTCTTCTCATCAAAATTTGGACTCATGCCCAATTATAGATAAGCTTAATCACTCTCTTTACTTTTTGTGTAGTCTCATTAATGATAGAAAATATCTAATATCTCCTATATTTTTCAACATTAGGTCAATATAATGTGCAGCTCAAAGAGTCTAATAAAAAGAATTATACCTGCTTTGTAATCATTTTTTTAGCTACGTTGTAAGTATAATCATTGTCATTAATAAGCTGAACAATGTTTTTTAGACCAACTTCTTTCACAACTTCATCAAATATTTGAAACATAGTATAAGTATTTCTAATAAGACCAGATGCATCAGTAGACTTTAAAAATATTGTCACTTCAATGTAATAAACTAAAAAATTTAATGGGTTCATATCTTTTATTTGTCCAACCATCACTCGTGATTGAACATCCATAAGTTGCCCAAGTCATTCTTCTTTAATTCAAACAATTCTTTATTTCGTAAACATATCTACGTAGAAGTTTACCTTTATAGTCATCAATTGAAGGAGCTTTATATCCTAGAATGTAAAAAGACAATATCATTCACTATAGGTTGGTAATAACAAGAGTAGCAACATTGAATGATACACCTGAATCATACCACCATCTAGTTATTATCATGTTCACATTTTAAGTTGTTTTTTTAGATTGTAAGGTAGTATAGATTCAAGGATGAGCTCCAAGAATTGTTCGTGATGAAAAAAAATTAGAAATATAGCTTCTAATTTTCCTTACATCAACATTCCCTTCTTTTTAGGTAGGAATACCATAACTTTCGGCATTACCACTATTATCCTGGCCACCAAAAAAAAACTTCCATAATTAATTTTATAGTTTAGCCTTTGTCTTTGATCTTTTTCATGTTGATAATTGTCAAGCAAAGTCTTCATTTGATATTTCACATCATGATTCACTTTTTTAGAATATGGTGATCCCTCGCTTGTCAAGTTTTTGTTGCAATACACACAACTAGTATGGTTCTTCATTCCAAGAACCAATCTAGTATGATCCTAAATTGAAACATCAAATCTTCATGAAATGGCTAAATTATGAGTAGCACTTGAACTATCTTTAAAAAATGAAACCATAGGCCAAAGTTGAATTAATAAATTCATATTCAAAAATAAAATTTTCGTATAAATATCAACATAACTATAAAAATTCAATATTCAATTATAAGCATATCCAAATTCTAGATAGACTTTATCTTACATTTTTCTTTATAATAACACATATTGCAAAAATGAATTTTCTTAATTACACATCACAAAAAAAAATTAAACACTTACAATCTTACATATTTTGAGTAAACTAATGAATATTTTCTTATAAATTCACATATTATTTTCTATTATGTATTTAACTAATTATAAGATAAGAGGATGAATGTGTATTTGCTACTCATAAGATAGGATTACTTTTTGTAATTTTATGTTCTAATGATAATAATAAATAATATAAAAATGCAAACATTTAACTTTCTTAACTTAATTACATAGATTAAATGATTTAATTTTATATTAAATCTTATATTTGAATGATTAATCATATACAAATAATAATTAATAAATTTTATGTTTTATATAAATTAATTAACAATTTAAGCTTTTAATGAATTAAATTTGATCGTTTTATGATTATTAAAATAACAAATAATATGACATGTTCTGGATTATACATAACTCACAATACCTAATGTTCTTCCATAATTCATTTACAATATTATTTTTATCTCATTTCTTCATAAATTAACAATACCTATATGTTATTGAACTATACACAATTCACACAACTCATTATAATTTTTAAGCCCAAATTGTTCAATGAATATTTTATAAATCATTTACAAAAACACATGATATAACCAAAGCATAATACAATTGCAATTCAAAGTGAAAACAAGCAAATTAAAACACATAAAAATCCAAAAATTGTAAATAAGTTAAAGAGGGTCGCAAGTCGGGTTGGATTGGTCAGGTTGGGATAGGTCAGGTTCGTGACTCGATTCAACCAGATGAATCTCGATATGGATTTTGGATTTTGATTTTTGCAATTTGCCCGATGGTGGACTGGTGGAGACGAGCAGGCAAGCAGCAATGAGGGTGGATTGGAGACCAACAATGATAATGAAGTGGAGACGAGTAGCAGCTACGGTGGAGATAGCAGGCAATCTGAGGTAGTTGCAAGACATTTTTGTCCTTTTCTATTAATTAGACAACTATTAATTATATTTTCAGTTTTTAAATAACTTATCGGTTAAGTTACATAATTCGATCATAATACAGATAATAAAGTGATCCAATAAATTTTTTAGATTAATGGGTTGAAGTTCGGGAGAAAAATGGATCCCAATTATTGTAGACTGAACCCATATCGAGCTTGTGATAGGGAAGCCCGATATGGAAGCTATAAATAAATGTTAAGGTCTCCTTCAGTTACTTGTGTAATTTGAAAGCATACGGATCCTCTGACCTATTAGGAGTGCTTACGTCTTAAGAAAACTGAAGAAAGGTGTTAACCGAGTGTTGGTGATCAACTTCCTCAACTGTCTTGGGAAGATCATAGCTCGTTATGGCATCAGAAACTGCTTTGGAACTTCCCCATTTCTTTCATTTTTACCCTTTCATGAATAATCCGGGATATGTAATAAGGCCTATCCTACGTGTTACATGTGGTATCAGAGCGGATACGTGATTGGGTTGACAGAAACGAAGTTTTTTGGTTTCCATTCATTATGGTTTTCTTCAGTTTGATTTGTTTTTCAATTTTTTTAACGTATATAATTATGTAAAAGTGGTATACATCAGGCTAACTATAAAAAACGGACCTAAAAGAGTAAAAAAGGAGTCTCAAGATGTCAAAAATTACCCTCCCTATCGAAGGGAGATGCACCGTCTAGCGCATACTGACAGTGCTGCGATTGCTGAGGGAGCAGCAATATGGATGGCATATGCAGCAATCACATGCTGTCAAGTGGCCTCGCACATTGACAGAAACTTGTGGCCCATGCAATGTATGCGTCTCGTGTGGCGTGCTCTCCCAAGAGTATGGAACCACGGACGAGTGCGATGCACATGCCATATCCGACTCAACATGTGGACCGTTGGGATCAAGACACGTGTCGATGCATATAATGCACACACCGTACAGTGAACGCGTATGCCAGATGCATTTGGTGGGTGCTTATCACGTGTGCCCTTCCCACTCGCAGTTTGATGCCTTCTGACGTCAGCGCACAGTACTACGCTGTTGTTGACATCAACAAACACAAAAAAGGAAAAATTTACATAATTCCCATAAAGGTACCCCAGGTCCTTTTGGGTTAGTTTTCGAGTTTGGAGATTTTTTAAGTCATTTTTCTTTTTTTTGGATTTATTACATTGATAATTAGATTCCAAAAAAGTTTTAAAAGCTTTTTAAGCTATATTTGAGTGCATTTTCACACTCCAAATTGCACATGAGGTAGACACTTAAAATTTTATATCTCGTTCGATAGGTTTGATTTTCAGGAAAGTACGATAGGTTTTATTTTCTTGATTGATGTAATATTCAATTTTCTGAAGAATAAGAGTTCCTCACTTCTTCCATAAAATCTTCTTTTCGTCAATCTCTTCAGATTGACTTTTCTAATATGGCATCAATGTATATTTTCATTTTTGTTGTTTTTCAACTATGAATTTTTTTGTTTTCTGCTATAGCTCCTAATAAAAATACTGTCAGTAGTTCTTCTAATTCGTTCCTAAAAGATATTGACAATCTGTACTATCTGCAAAGTGGTGATCATCCTAGTTTTATACTGATTTCGCGTCATTTAGTTAGATTAAATTACAACACATGGATCAAAGCTATGTTGACAACATTAACAGCAAAAAAAATAAGGTAGGATTTATCAATGGAACCATTCAAAGGCCTCAACTGAATGATCTATTTTTTGTTGCTTGGAATCAATGCAATGGCATGGTGATTTCATGAATCTTGAACGTTATGTCAAAGGATATAGCTGATAGTTTGTTGTATATAGATGATGCTTTGAAGTTTGGTCAGATTTGAAAGAAAGATTTCATAAGAATAATGCTCCACGTATTTTTTAGATTAAGAAATAGTTAATTGCTTTAAATTAAGGAAGTCTTAATGTGTGCACTTACTATACCAAACTAAAAATTTTGTAGGATGAGTTGAAGCAATATCAGCCTATTCCTAATTGTCATTGTGGTGAAAGTAAGGTGTGGATTGAATTCCAACAACAAGAGCAAACAATGCAGTTACTGATGGGGATTAATGAGTCATTTACACAAACTTGAGCCTAGATTTTGTCGATGCAACCTCTGCCTTCATTGTCAAAGTTTTTCTCTCTAGTGACTTAAAAAGAAAGTCAAAGATATATTATTTATAGTCTTATTTAGGGATTGAAAAAGCAGAATGCTATAGCATTTGCAAATATTGACACAAGTCAGAATCGTGATCATAATGTGATTGTTGTCACTAGGAATCAAAATGCAAAGGGCAAGAAAAATAGGCCTATCTACTCTTATTGTGGCATCTAAGGGCATAAAATTGAAAAGTTTTTCAAATTGCATGGATATCCACCTGGTTATAAGCCTAAGATTAAATCTGTATAGACTACTGGACATGCTAGTTAAGTTTCTACAACAACTGAAAGTTTTGAAGTTCATGATGAATCTCTGAACAACCTGATGTTAGATCAATGTCAACAATTAATAGCTCTTCTTGATAATCACATTCAAAGTTCAACACAAGCCATAGAAGAATTAAAATCTAAGGCGAAGTTTGTAATTTCAGTGGTATCATTTCGTCATCTACCTTTAAATTTGATTTCGCTAATTCCAATACTTGGATTATTGACACTAGTGCAACACATCATATGAGTTGCTTATTAAAGAAATTTGTTGGATCAAGAAAAATAGATAATGCCTTCATCACATACCAAATGGTGAGACAATTCAAGTTATAAGAGTTGGCACTGTAAAATTAAGTGGTGGTTTATAGTTAGTTGACACTCTTTTTGTTCCCAACTTTAAATATAATTTGATTTTAGTCAGTAAGTTTGCTACTCTCAGTTATCTTTTCAGCCAATCTTTGTCTTATCCTGGACCTTATGGTGGGGAAGACGATTGGGATTGGTAAGAGAAAGAAGAATTTATTCATTTATGAAAGTGCAAGCTACTGTTTTGAGGTTGCTACTGCCATTTTCAAGACAAACAATAAAGTTTCTCGAACTAATCTAATATATGACATTTTTGTCTAAGACATCTTTCTTATGCAAAGCTTGAAATTTTACAAAATGCTTTGAATATGACTAGAATAAAGGTTGAGCATTCAAAGCATTGCTCAATATGTCATTTAACAAAGAAAAAGAGACTACCTTGTGAATCTATAAAATAATACGAGTGATAAACCATTTCAGTTAATCCATTTTGATCTTTGGGGGGCCTTTCCAAACTCCTACTGTTAAAGGCTATAGATACTTTCTCACTACAGTTGATGATGCATCAAGATTTGTACGTATATATCTTTTGCATAATAAATCTGAAGCTATTAAGTTGTTTTCTAAATTTTTTTCTTTGTTTTGAATCATCATGGGGTGAAAATCCAATTTGTTAGATCAGAATTAGCATTTACTAATTTGTTTGCAGAACAAGGAATACAATCCTTTCATTCTTGTGTCAATACACCTCAACAAAATTTAGTTGTTAAGAGAAAACATCAACATCTTTAGTGTTCCAATCAAATATTCCTATTGCATATTGGGGTGATTGCATACTTACTACAGTGTATCTTATCAATAGAACTCCTTCACCTATTTTGAAAAATAAAACACAATTTGAAGTTTTGTTTAAGAAGTAGCCATCATACAATCATCTTAGAATCTTTGGATGTCTTTGTTATGCATCCACTTCATCTCAGTTAAGACACAAGTTTGCACTTAAAGCAACTCCTTTAGTTTTTCTTGGCTATCCAGTAGGATACAAAGGTTATAAGTTGCTTGATTTCAATACAAATACAACCTTCATTAGTCGAGATGTTGCATTTCATAAGTCAATTTTCCCTTATAAGGATCAAGTATTAGAATTGCATAATGTTGGTGTTAATGACAACTATTTTGGTTTTGATGTTTCTCTTCCTACTGGTGATGATTGCTCGTCAAAGGTTGGTGGTGAATATTCATCAAAGGCATTTAGAGTAATTAAAAGGCCATCTTACCTATCAGACTATCATTGTTATACTACTGTTGCTGCAAACACTAACTGCTCTACAATTCATCCTCTGTCCAAAGTCTTAGATTATTCAAAGTTAAGTCAAAATTATAAAAGTTTTATTGCAGCAATCTAAACTCATGTTGAACCCTCAAGCTTTTCACAAGCTAGTCAAATATCATATTGGGAGGAAGCAATGAGACTAGAGTTGAAAGCTTTGGAAGATAATAGTACATGGACAATTACTTCTTTGCCACCTGGTAAGAATGTAGTAGGGTGTTAGTGGGTTTATAGGATTAAATATAAAGTTAATGAGTCAATTGAAAGGTATAAAGCAAGATTAATTGCTAAGGGTTATACACAACAAGAAGGGCTTGACTACTTTGATGCTTTCTCTCCTGTAGCTAAGCTTGTTACAGTTAAAACATTGTTAGCTTTAGCTTCAATTCATGGTTGGATTTTAGTTTAGCTAGATGTCAACAATGCATTGTTTCAAGGAGAGCTTACTGAGAAGGTTTATATGCATTTACCAGCAGGTCTTACTTGCAAAGATAATCAAAAATTGCCTCAAAATCTAGTGTGTAAGCTTCATAAAGCCTTGTATGAATTTAAGCAAGCTTTAAGGGTGTGGTTTTCTAAATTTTCGAATGTGTTTCTTGATCAAGGTTTACATTAGTCATCTGTTGATAATTCCTTGTTTGTTAAAGCATATGGTTCATTGTTTATTTCCTTGTTAGTTTATATGGATGATATCATTGTAGCAAGCAATGATCAACAAGTAGTTAATGAGATTAAGAGGTTTTTTTTATAGTAAATTTAAGCTCAAGGATTTAGGAGCATTAAAATACTTTCTCAGCTTAAAGATAGCCAGATCATATAAAAGAATTTTCCTTAATCAGAGGCATTATGCACTTTAGCTTTTACCTGATATAGGTATGCTTGGTTGTAAACCAAGAAAAGTGCCTATGAGCCCCGATATCAAATTATCTGCTAAAGAAGGTGAATCTCTTGATGATCCATTTAGCTACAGAAGGTTGATTGGTAGGCTGCTTTATTTTACCATCACTCAACTAGTTTTGACTTTTGTTGTTAACAAGTTAAGTCAATTCTTAGCTTCACCTAAAGATACACACATGAAGGCAGCTCACAAAGTTTTTCAATAAATCAAAAACATAGTTGGACAGGGACTTTTCTATCCCATTACTTTAGAATTAAAGCTTCCAAGCTTTTCAGATACTGATTGGGCTGCCTGTCCTAATATGCGATGAAGTATCAGTGATTTTTCTGTGTTTATTGGTGACTCCTTAATTTCTTAAAAATCCAAGAAGTAACACTCTATTTTCCGTTCATCTGGAAAAGCTAAATATCATTCCTTAGCCAATTTTACTTGTGAAATAATGTTGTTGATGACTTTACTTACTGATTTGCACATTCAGTTTTAATAGCTAGATTTAGTCTTCTGCGATAATCAAGCTGCATTGCATATTGCTGCTAATCATGTTTTCCATGAGTGTACTAAACACATATAAATTGATTGTCATCTTATTAGAGAGAAGGTACAAATTGGATTCATCAAGTTACTGCATGTTTCTTCTAAACTTTAGCTGGCTAACTTGTTTACTAAAGCCTTGTTAATTTGTCTCTCAATTTCATATTCTTCTTCGCCATATTAGAGTTCTCAACATCCACTCTCTATCTTGAGGGGGCATATTAACATAAATAATATCTAGGTCCATTCTATGTTCTAGAGTATTTTATATTGTTAAGTTTAGGGGAATTTTTGTATTTTTTTTCTGATGAGTTTGCTAAGTTAGTCGGTTATATTTGTTCATCACTTTTTCAACTTACTTATCTTAACTGACTCAGTTGATTCTCTTCATCTACCGTTTGTATAATGACCAACCTTAGTTTCTTGATTGATATAACATTCAATTTTCTGATGAATAAGGGTTCCTCACTTCTTGCATAAATCTTCTTTCATCAATCAATTCATATTGATTTTTCTTATAAAGTTGATCATCTACTATCCCTTAGTACGAAAACTAAATGGCACATATGAACTATTGTTATCAAAGCAGACCTGTATTTTTGTTGTTAGCTCTCTTAGGTAATTTTTGTAATGCAGCTTTCAATCGTGTGAGTAAGATCTAGCCGTCTGAATCTAAAAAAATATTTTAATGTTGTAATTTTGTAATGGCTTTTGCTACAATGAATCTATAATTCATTCATTTTTTTTTAAAAAGGATATAAACACTTATATATTTAAACTACAAAATGTCAGCAGCTTATCGAAATTATCTAACATTATCATGTAATATTAAAATGAAGTTTCCAGGGAAGTGGGGTACGTAGATGGTGTGTATAACATACTCGCGTACAGCTGAAAGACACTCTTTTATCAGGAGAGTCCATTTCATTTTCCTCAATAAATGGAGGTGAAGATGGAGGGTGGACAAGTGGTGCTGGGTAGGAGTTTTAGGACAGATTGCTTGTGAATATGTTTGAGATTTGAATCTCACTAAAGAAACAGGAATATATACATGATTTATGAGTAATTTACGATTATTGAATTTGTTCAAAATTTTAATATGAATTCAAATGACTATAGTTACGAGTTTGCCATACTAGAGTATATAATTTGTGACTAATCCAATTTGTAGAATTTCTCTGTATTGGAGCATGATTTCTTGTAAATGTAGAAGAAAGATGAGTTCTTGATGATAACTACAAACGTTAAGTACTCATGGTGACATAATATCACATGATGAATTGAATTAATATTTACACTATATATGGTCATATATGCTGAATTTCTTTGTTGTATCATGGTAAAACTTTCCTGTTCTATTTCATTAACTACATTCTAACATAAAAGAAAAACCTTTTCCAAATTCTGTTAATCTTTGTTTTCCCTAACTAGCACGTTGGTAAAGTTGAATAAGCAGTTAGTAAACGAGTCCATGACTAATTCATTATCAAGACCCACCAATTTAGGATCACTGGGTATTATATGGACTTAGCTTTTTACAGCTCTTTTTCACTTGTATTATCAGTTGTAGAAGCAGCTCCTCTAGCATAACAACCAAGCAGCTATCAAGATGTTCAACCCAGAAACGCCCAAGGTATGCCTTAATGTGTCAAAGTTCGGTCTTAATGGAGGAAGAAGGCCTTTAATCTCTTCTTCTACTTAAGTATTTGACCAAGTGGTTTACCTCAATCCTTTGCTTAAACAGTTTGTCGTTGATGCATGTGTTCTACATATAATCAGGAAAACTATAGGAATCAAACTGCATCCACTGTACAAGATGAGAAGAATGCAGACATGAATAATTGGCTACCTATCACAGCATCTAGGAAAGCAAAATGGTGGTACTCAGCATTCCATAATGTCACAGCCATTGTAGGAGCTGGGGTGCTAGGCATGCCATTCGCATTATCTCAACTTGGCTGGTATCTATATGCATTGTCTTTTCTCTTCATAACAGATACTTATTAGTAAATATTTGAAGTTTTTTTCAAACTTGCCAATGTATTAGGATTCCTGGAGTCTTGTGTATAATAATCTCTTGGTTGGTCACTTTCTATACGTTTTGGCAACTTGTTGAACTGCATGAAGTGGTGCCTGGCAAGCGGTTCGATCGATACCCGGAACTTGGACAGCATGTTTTTGGTCCAAAACTTGGATATTGGATCGTGATGCCCCAACAAATGCTAGTTCAAGTGGCAATTGACATAGTTTACATGGTCACTGGTGGCAAATCGTTGAAGAAATTTGCTGATCTGGTCATTCCAAGCCTTGGTGACATTAGAAAAACATATTTTACTATTTTCTTTCTTGTTTTACAGCTTGTGCTCTCTCAAACTCCCAACTTTAATTCTTTGAGAGGAATTTCCTTAATTGCTGCTGTAATGTCTTGGAGGTAATATAACAAGTGATAATGTAATTAATTACCATCTACTGATACATAATATCTTCATTATTTTTGGTTTTAACTATTTTGGGTATTGATCAGCTATTCAATGGTGGCATTCATCACATCAATCATTAGGGGTAGCAAACAACATCCATCGACCTACGGTGTTCGGTCTCATACAACAGCTGGAATCATTCTTGATGCCTTCAGTGGCTTGGGAACAATAGCATTTGCTTTTGCAGGGCACAGTGTGGCTCTAGAGATTCAGGCTACAATGCCATCTACCGAGGAGACTCCATCCAAAAAGCCAATGTGGAGAGGAGTTGTGGTTGCTTATTTCATTGTAGCCTTTTGCTATCTCTCAGTTGCTGTTAGTGGGTTTTGGGCTTTTGGTGATCTTGTAGAGGATGATGTTCTCATTTCTCTCGAAAAGCCTCGTTGGCTCATTGCCATGGCCAACTTCATGGTGTTCTTGCATGTACTGGGAAGCTACCAGGTATATATATATTAAGAGGTACCATACAGTACAACTTGTGTATATTACTTACATCTGAAGACACAATTGGTTTATTTCATAGGTATTTGCCATGCCTGTGTTCGACGGAATCGAATCATATGTAGTGCAAAATGGTTATTTCAAACCAGGGAGATCTCTCCGCCTCACAGCTCGAAGTGTTTATGTAGGTATGAAATAAGCACATGACCATGTGTATACGTTATTTTCTAATGTATTAAAGAACTAATAAAATCGTAGGTGTGTACTTTTTCAATATCCTTATATAAGTATACAAATTCTGAATCTAACAAAGAAAGAAGCTTCAGTCTCCTTTATCTTTTCTCTTATTCATTTACAGTTTCCACAGGGTTTGTGGCAATATGCCTCCCATTTTTCGGAGGACTGCTTGGATTTTTTGGAGGACTTGTATTTTCGTCCACATCATATTTTGTGAGTGACTTACACATGTTATAAAGCTTTAACATTAAAAAAAGTTTCAATTTAAATAAAATAATAATGGTAATATGAGTTGTGTCACTATATAATCCAAAAAAAAAGATGGTTTTTGTGTAATAATTATATAATCACCCTAAAAATACATTTAGAACGTTTAAAAGCATAAGTCAAATTTAAACTATATATAGTTGGATAAAAAATTTCAAACTTCAACACCACTTGAGGTTTTGCTGATTTAGATTACAAATTGAACTTTTCTCTTTAAGTTAATGTAGGTTTTGATTATCATCTTAACCTTTTAATTCAACGTTTATACCTAACTAATCATGCTTGTTTTTCATATTGTTTTTGTCTCATGCCAATTCGTAAGTATGATTCGATATATACTTGATTTGTTGTAGATACCTTGCATCATGTGGCTTGTCCTCCATAAACCTAAGAGATGGAGCTTTCACTGGTTCGCTTCTTGGGTGAGTTCAACGTATATATAAACTCTACAGTCAGGAATAGCTATAGCTATAACTATATTTATATTAAAAAAAGAAGAATTTTGTTACATGTAGTCAAATTAATACATAAGAAACAAAAAAACAGACGAAAAGTACATATATGAAAAGATAGGTTTTAAGAAAAGATAGGTTTTAAACTTAATTTCAGGTCAAACTTTTTATTAATGCATTTTTGTAATTATTTCTTTAATAGAAAAGTCCATCTAGATTTTACATTTTAAGTAAAGCTTTGTGCTCTCAATTTTTAAATCCATAAGCTTATGTATTTTGATATTTAATTATCAAAAGGCGAATATGGAACAAAAATACTAATATCGATCGAATGATATATTTTAATGTAACTGAATTTGATCATATTGATATTGTGTGTATCTAACTACAGTTCTCAACAATTATTGGAGTTACGGTGGCAGTCGTAGCACCGATTGGCGGAATACGGCAGATTATTCTTTCAGCCAAAACATATAAGCTCTTTTCGTAGTTTTCTTTGTTTTCTTAACATAGTATGAGATTAGTTGAATTTTTTTTATAGTAAGAAATACTATCTTTCTTATCACTCCTTGTACATTTTCAAGATCGACATTGAAGAGGTATGATAAAGTAGTCGAGTTTTCTTACGGCTAATGTGTTATGGGATAGAACCCATGATCTTATATTTTTAGAGCTTGATTCGCAAAATTGAAGGAAAAAATAACAGATTGAATTTGACTTGTACATGATAATTTGGTTGAGATAGTTAAGGTTTCTTTAATTAGGTTGCATATATGCAAATATAAAATTCAGGCGTTTGAGCTATTCAACAATGACACTTAATTACTTGGCATACGCCTACCATTCAGTCCCAACTAATGCCAAGCTTCATGTGGACTGCACCGTGGTTAGTATTGCTAAGTGGAGGAGAAAATGTCAACTAAATCAATAACCCTATTCAACCAATCTTGGCCACTCGATTCAGTCATTGAACGCCAGTAACGCCTAATCCAATTATTCCTTTTTGATCCAGATCTTGCTAAACTCATGTCAGTAAGGGAAGCCCTATTTTGGTTAAAAGAAAAACAAGTCGACAATGTCATTGTAGAGTTTGATTGTCTGACGACTGTTCAAACTATCCTAGCTCCTTCTTCGAATCGTTCTGAGATTAGCATTTTAGCTCTTGTCTATCTATCACTCCAGCGACATTTCATTCACTTATTCTTCCTTTGGACATTTAAGATTATCAAGAAGACGGCTCACTTATTAGCCAGGGTAACCTTATTACATGCAAACCCATATTACTGGAATGTTCGTCCTTCTTGCTTAAATTCCATTTTGCTTTCACATAGTTCTGTTTGTTATGCCGTTGATGGTGAAAGGCTAGTAGGTTTCGGGTGTACGGGATAAGCCTACTGGCTTGGATTAGTTTTGTTGCCTTTCTTGTCAATGGTTTGTTTTGCGTTATTAACGATTATTTCAAAAAAAAACTATTATAAAAAGTTAAAAATAAAGAGATGATCTATGACGAAGAAAAGAGTTTCTTATCAAAGAGTCCTTTAATTCGTGGAATAACAATTAAATTTTAAGTAATTGATTTGATTAATTAATGATGTATATAAAATGAAAGATCGTGTACATGTATATAGAAGAATTGCTTTTGGTAACTATTGATTTTTTAAAATTTGAAATGATTTCATTGGTGAGTTATTAGATGGTTGTTTAATTATCTTTACTTAAGTTCATTAATAAATTATAAGATAATTGCTCAAATTTTTTCATTTAATTAATAAAGTCATTTGATAATGAATGAATTCCAATAATATATCTCTATAATATATTGAATTTAAATTAGATTGCATTGTTATACTAAGAATATGTATGTTTTATCAATAATCCATTTGTTGAATTTAAAATCAATAGTTCCTATTGACTAGTTCTCCATTTAAGATATTTGCATGGACTTTGTCTGTTTCATTCATTTGAAGACCAGATTAAGATCATATAACCAAAAAAAAAAGAGCAAAAATAATCCTAACGTTTACAACTGAATACAAGTTAGATCTTAATATTTTATTTTGTTCAAATTAAAACCTAACATTTTACAAACAATCAAATTAAACCCTATGTGGATGAAAATTCTAACAGAAATTTGACTTTATCAGTTGTCTTTTATGTTGTTGCTAACGTGACATAAATTTATTATATTTTATATTTAAAATATACTCACAATACCACATATTCGTCACGTTACAATGTCAGACCTAATTATACTTTTAACAATTAAAATATTATAATTAATTATTTTTAAATTTATTTTATTTTTAATTTTAATTACTTAACTTAATTAAATTATTTAACCTAATGTGTTCTTCAAATGTTAAGTAAAAGATTGATGGCAGCTTTTAAAGATACAAAACATATCTAATGGCAAAATGATACACACAAGATTGATTATAAGAAGAAATTCTCATTTATTGTGAGGTTTACATCATTTTGACTTATTCTAGCCTTAGTAATTGGAATGATCTTAATATACATCAAATAGAACTAAAGATGGAATGGATGTTAATATGCATCAAATGGATCTAAAGACTATGTCCTTAAATGAAAAACTAGATGAAGGAATCTATATGGTACAACTAATAGGTTTCATTAATAAAGGCCAAAAGCATTACATGATCATATTATTAAAGTCAATCTATGGTCTATCACAATCTCGAAGTAAGTAGTATATTACATTAGTACTATAATTATGTCATGTGATTATAGTATAACTAGAAAAGACCACTTAGATATGTCAAAAGATCCAATGGTAAATGTGTAATTTTATTGTTTCATATTGATGATATGTTTTCTTAGCAAGTGATAATATGTAGTTTGTCATCAGAGCAAACAAATTAGTTGTCAAACATGATCAGAATGAAGAATATGGCTAAGGCTACTTACATCTTTGTTGTTAAAATTGGTTATATATATATATATATATATCAATGAAATATTTAAATAGTTTTATATGCAAGATATTAAAGTATTTTTTGACACCAATTACTAAAGGTGAGCGCCTAAGCAATATGTAGTATCCATGAATTCCAAAGAAAGGATAAGAGGTAAAGATGGTTCTTTATTTCGAAAAAATTAACAGTCTCATACACACTGTGTTGTGTATGAATACATTGAAAGAAAATATTAGAGAGCTCAAATATCAATATTAAATCAAGCATATAGATATCAAGTATAACTTTGTCAAAGACATAGTAACTCAAAGAGAAATGAATATATGTAGTGACAATTTATAGTACTTATTATCAATGATAATAATTTGTTTATCATCGAATATTTGATACAATATATGTTTAATTGATAATTAAACAACATTTTCTATAATGAATTTTAAGTACAAATTCAATTCTAAAAATATAAGAATGCTTGATCTTGAATTAAGTTTTCTGTTATATAATGAATGTTAAATGTGTGTTGAACATTCAGTTTTAGATACAAGAAATATGTCTAAATGATATGAATTGTCTTCCCACATGGTTGATTGCCTCTATTAATTTATAGGAATGGATATGAGATAAGTTTTAAGCAATTTATCTAGGTGATAAAACAAGAGTTCAAGGCTTAAAGCACTAGTGTCGGTGTGAAGTACAATGAAGGGTGTAAAAGATTATTAGTAATCACATAACCTAAGGAATGATATGTTCTCTCAATCTGTCATAATATATCGGATGTGAGTTATGAAGGGTAGATTAAATAACTAAACAAGTGAACTCATGTTAGGCATTAGGTATGTCTTAACTATTTTCTATATAACATTTTAAAAAAGACATATACTTTAATAAAAGTGAGTCGATACTGTAATATATGAATCATACCATATGTGCATTTTTTACCAATAAGGATAATATAAGATATATTCTCAACTCATATTATTGCATGCGCTTGCCTTGGCCCCTCCAGTAAGTCCAAAGTGGTTGGCTATTGGTTGCATGCCTCTTCCATTTAAGTCAAAAATAATGGCCACCGTTGCATGCCTTGGCTTCTTTCCATTTAAGTCAACAATAATGGCCACAGTTTAGAAAAATTTTGGATAGATGCTTGAGACTTCAACTATAAATAGAAGGGATGGTTGCATACTTAAATATACTCACTCCTTCCTCTTCTTTCAGTACCAAAAATAGCACAAATCCTCTCATCCTTTCTTCAGTTATTTCTGTATAATTGATGAGTTTTAAAAGACTTTTGTTCCAGTTTTTTTACTTATATACATTCTCCACATATTAGTAAAATTGCTCACCCTTCAGTCGTGGACGTAGGTCATATTGACCGAATCACGTAAATCTTTGTGTTCTATCCCATTTTATTTTGTCTACCTTTATTTTTGTTATTTTTTTGGGCTATTAAATTCAATCGATATCCGATCCAAGGACATTTTACTTAACAAACTGGTATCAGAGCTTCTCCTGTTGGTCTGACTTATCGTATGCTTTGTGGTTACCACTAAGGTAGACCCTCTACATCAAAAAGTAACTTTTTTTTTTTTGTGAGCCTAAACGGGATCCACTGTCTCGATTTTATCTTGTGGAGCCCACTGTCTCGAATTTATCTTATGGGATCCACTACCTTGATTTTATCTTGTGGGGTCCACTGCTTCGAGTTTATCTTGCAAGGCCCACTACCTCGGTTTTGTTTATGGGATCCACTGCTTCAGTTTTGTAAACGAAGTTCAGCTTTGTTTGTAGGATCCACGACCCATCATTGCCTGTGGGGTCAATCGTCTCAGTTTCTCATGTGGGGCCCACCTATGAAAAATAGTCAAAATATCTTTTTTTTGCCATCATGACGATAACTTGACCTCTATTGAAAAGTTTGATCAGAGCATTAATTTCGGTATGTGACAGCTCAAAATGCAAGCCATTTTAATACAAGATAGGTGTGAGATTGCACTTGATGATGTGGAGAAAAAGCCAACAGATATGGCGTCAAATAAATTCACAAATCTAGATAAAAAGGCTAGACCAGCTATCCTAGTAGGAATACACCGAAATAGTATTTAACAGTTAAGGATGTGTAAACAAGTGATTGAGTGTTTGAATTGCCAACAGTCTTAACTATTGGGGATATGCTTAAAAGCTTATATTTTAGAGTTCATAGGATTATGAGGTTAATGTTAATGGACGGTTGTACTTGAATTTAAGCATATCAATCACTATCATAGTGATATCGTTAGGGTACTGTATAAGGCGTTATATGATGAAAAAGGGTCGTTCACCTTTACATTGAAATGAAGAGGACCGTTAAAGGCTATAATTGATTCGAGATACTGTTAGTGTGTGAAATGAATCTGTAATAGAAATTAATTTATTTAAGAAAGATGAATGAATTGATGTATCAATATCGAGATTATGGAATATCGTGAGATAGGCATAAGAATGGAGTGTATTAACATTGAAATGATGTGGATTATTAAAGGAAAGATGAATTGTTTCTAAGAGTATCACATTGGTAAGGTGTGCTAAGCCCGATATGAATTGATCTGCAAGAAATTAGTATGAGATAGCATTATTGATAAAAGCATGTCTTAGATTCATAACATGTGATATGTGAATATGCTACAAAATAATGATATGATCTGACAAAGATGTATTGTCAACTTGGAAAGATGTGATTAGATAGAAATAAAGGTGTGATCGGGTTAGGAAAAAGGGGGTACTAAGCTCGACATAAATTGGTCCATATGAAATTATTGTGAGAATAGGACCATGGACTTATGAGTTGGTATTATCAGTAAAAGATGTTTTGGATTCACTCAGTATTACATGGATATATTTAGGAAAAATCGTTGTGATCCTGTATGTGTTATTGAAACTGAAAGTGAAAATTTTGAATAATATGAGTTATTAAGGAACTAGTTAAGATAGTGAGTGACAAAATAAGTGATTGAAAGGCCTAGTGAGTCTATAGATTGTGGTCAATTGGGCGAAAGTATTCGAGTAATGAGGTTACATGGGAAATGAATGAGCATATGAGGAAAGATTACCCCTGCCTTATTGATCTATTAGATATTAATTTCAAGGACAAAATTTCTTTTAAGGAGGGGAGAGTTGTAACATCTCGTTACCTATGTTAAGGCTAAAATTGTAAATGTGAGAGATTACGGAGAAATTAGGAATCACATTTCATGCTCATGCATTTCATGATATGCACATATATGTGAATAGTAAATTTTTTGCACACATCAAAATGACTGCACATGCATTCATTGACATTTCTGGGTATAATTGTTGTAAATGTGATTTTATTGAAAATTGTGGTTTGATTGTATTGATAATTTGATTTGGAGATTAGAATTCTTGATTTAGAATTTTTGGAATTTTTGAGGAAATTTTCTGAAAAGAATTGGGATAATTATTAGACTAGGAAAAATGTCAGTTGACAAAATAATTGATAAATAGTAGTAGAATTTACAGTCAAATGGCAATGAAAATTTTGGTAAATGACTTTAGGATTTATTGACAAGTGTCATTAAAAATCAAGAGAAAATTGGATTAGAAATTAGAGACAAAATGGACTAGTTAAATGAAAGAACTTAGCATGATGCTTTAGAAATTGGACATGTGGCATTTTTTTTGTATATCTATTGAAAGAAACCCCACCCCCTTTTTTATTGTCTTTCACGAAGCTTCTCTCTAAAAGGGGGATTAGGGTTTTGCTTTGATTCTCTTCTTCTCTCCTTTATTTTTGTGGCTTCTCTTCTTTTCTTCTTCTTGATTTTATCCACCCACGTTGAACCTCTCATCTTCCATTTGCTACTCCTTCACTTTGCCTCTCTTTCATTCCAACCAAGAATCCTAATCTTCCAACCCTTAAATGTTGATGATCGTGTATGTTGGTGGAGCTAGGGATTTTTGGTGATCTTGAAGATGTTTGAAGAGTCGAGAGCTAAATCAAGTAAGTAGCTTGTTAAATATTATGGGTTTGGTTAGTTGAAGCATTTGTGATGATTGTTAGAGGCTAAATGGCATATGATGGTGTTTTATGTATAATGAACATGAGTGATGAAATGCATAGGTATATGCCTTGTGTTTGTAATTGTGAATGATCTTTAATGGATTAAGAATTGATTTGTGAATGTTATTGAGTTGAAATGGAGTTAAGAATGAGGAGTAAATGAAGTAGAAAAGGTGGTATTAGTATAAGATGTGATTGGGAAAAATATGAAAGGAAGTAGTTGAAAAATTGGGTTTTCCGTCTGTGGAAGTTTGCTGTAGCAAAAACTTCGTCGTAGTGAACTTGAAGGATATTAGTGAGGATTTCTTTCGGGTAAAGTTCGCCTCGGCAAACTTGTAAAATTTTTGTGAGAATTCCTCTCTGGAGGAGGTCGTCGCGGCGAATTTTTTCTACACTGAACATGTTTCACTATTTTGGTCATATATTCTTCTATAGTTATCCAAATGGACTAATTTTTGATTTTGAGTAAACTAGAAACATAAATCTACAAATCATATGAAGAAATCAAATTTTGAATCGGACTTTAAGAGTTTCACTTTCTGGGTGGAAGTTGAGTATAGGGTGTTGTCTCTAAATAAAAGCAGTCCGAAAATATTTCGAGTATAACTTTCACATTACTGAGCCAAATTAACTAATTTTGGTGTCAATAGAAACATAAGACATAGAGGAACACATTTATAGAAGAGAGTATGACCAAATTTTATTAGTTTCACTATCTAATTGAATGTGAACAATAGACCCGAAAGTGTGACTTGGATAAATCTGAAGTAAGTTAATGAGAAAGGAATAGAGATTTTAATAGTTTTAATGAAGCATACACCTAAGTATAAATATTACTTAGATGAGTTTTGATATAAGACTGATAATGTGATGAGAATAAGGGAAAGATACCCGGGATTGTCATGAACATGCATGGTACATATTTTATATACACATTTGTGCATAAGCGAATGCTTATAATTGTGCAATTATTAATGTGTGTGCATTATGTGTATTGCATAATTTTGATGTGTAAGATGAACGTCTGCATTCAAATATTTCTAGATCTTGAAACTAGTGCTAATCTGGAGCATACTGTGAGTAGACCGAGATGATCTCACTTTATTGTTCGTTATTTGAATTTTGTATTGATTGACTACTGAATGCTCATATGAATGTGAATGATTTTGTTGATTTTCGAAAAAAAGTTCCAATGATTGTGATGTTGATTGGGATATTGAAGTGCTGCTTGTATGTGAATGAGATGAAATAAGTGTGCATAATATGATTGTTAAATACCGGACCACGGTCCGATTACAAATGTGTTTTGAATGTGCATTTGCATATGAATGAAAGTGTGATTCTCAACTTTAATGTTGAATGCCAGACTAAGGTTCGATGATATGTGAATGTGAGTGAATGGGAATATGCAAATGTAATTGATGCATTCCATTTCATGAATGCATGAAATATAGTGGCAGTTGTGACCAAAGTAGCCACCGATCAGAGCTTAAAACTCAACGTGTGAAAAAGAGTCTCGAACTCAAAAGTGATTCAAAGCTTTAGACTCAACGTTTAATGAGCCCTATATGGGACAGTTATTAATGAACCCTATATGGGACAGTTATCAATGAGCCCTATATGAGACAATTTAGGCACTCGATCACAATAAAGTAATAAATGGAAAGTGAATCTCATGTGCATTGCATATGCATAATATGAATAATCAAATCACATTGAATGCGAATTATGTGTTATGTGACTGGTTGAGCCATCGATGATGATCACTCATTGAGTTCGCAAAACTCACCCAAAATTTGTAAATATTTTTTTCAGGATCAGAAGAATACCCCATTAGGTAAACAGGAGTATACCTACAGCATACGAGTACAGGATAGGGGTCAGGATCAATTCGCGTCTGCATTCTTATTCTTGTTTATATATTAGATTGTGTTTTCAGTAATAATTGTGTCAAGAGTATGTAAATAATTCTATTCTGTATCAACTTTCCAAATTGGATATGTTAGTAAATGATTTTGAAGTGTAATGATATCATGTTTATAAATGTTTTATCTTTGTAACGGGCCCAGGTAAAAAGTGAAATTTCGATGATTTGTGTTGTAACATCCCCTCTCCTATAGGAAAGGGTATTTTGGTAATTAGGATGGGTTCGGGATATTTAATTATATCTCGGC
>JANIHY010000208.1:10626551-10637731 GCA_027479065.1 Erythroxylum brevipes
GCCAGCAGTCCCGAAACACATGAGAGAAGGATTCCTCATGCAATGGACAATCCACACATGCAGGCGATTCCGTGAGTGAGAGTTGAAAGCGCCTACCATTAGTCATAAGACGAAGATTGGCCACAAGCCACAAATGCAACTGGATTCGTCGCGGCCCTTTCCAGGCCCAAATCAATTGCCATAGTTGACTCCGTGGTGACCACGCAGGTGGACGGAGAAAGCGGTAGGCAGAACGTGTAGAGAAATTACCAGAAGGGTCAAGAGACCAATATAAGTGATCAGCCGCCTGGGAGAGACGAGGTGGGAAAATGGCGGCGATGTGTAGGAGTAACTGTGGGGGAAGGAAGTCCCTAAACTCCGCCCACGCCCAGTTACCACATAAATCCACATAATCACTAACGGTTCTTGCTAAATGATTCCCCGGTACCAAGCAAACAGAGGAAGAGATTAGGGCCCCAGCAACCCCGGGCACCCATTGATCAAACCAAAAGCGAATCATGGTCCCATTGCCCACCGTCCATTTAGCTCCAGCCAGTAGCCTAGGAACAGATGAACAGATACTACGCCACAGGGGGGACACCCCAGGTTTAGCAGGCAACCCAACCTGTAAGAGCTGATCCGCGTGATATTTAGCACGAAAGACCTGGTTACAGAGCTTATGAGGTTCTGTAAGAAGGGACCAACCAAGCTTCATGTGAGCCGCAATATTCATGACCTCCAGATTTTTCAACCCAAGGCCACCTGACAACTTCGGGCGACACAGTTGCTGCCAGGAGACAAGATGCATGCAGTGACGGTCCCCCGAGCCGCCCCAAATAAACCGTCGACAGGATTTGTCCAGTTCATGAAGCAAGCCTTTCGGGATTCGAGCAGTTTGCATAGTGTATAGGGGAAGGGACCCCAGTACCGATTGACACAATGTGACCCGTCCCGCCATGGATAGTCCCTCTGCTTGCCATCCTGAAAGGCGAGCTTGCACCTTGTGAAGAATATGGGCATAAGTGACCTTGGTCACTCGCCGATGAAGGACAGGCACCCCGAGATATGTACCGAGCTCCAAAGTCTGCGCAAAGCCTGATAGACGGGCGATGTTACCACAAACACTCGAAGGAACATTTGGGGAGAAAAAAATTTTAGTCTTGGGGGCGCTAATGCGCTGGCCGGAAGCCTCACAGAAAAGTGCCAAGCAGTCCAGAATTGTACGCATTTGTCCTTCAGAAGCTTCAGAGAATAAGAGCATATCATCAGCAAAACAAAGGTGGGAGATCTGTGGTCCACGTCTGCCAATTCTGAAGGGTTTCCAATGGCCCGAGTGCACCCGTGTCTCAATTAAGTGGGAGAGGCACTCCAGACACAAAACAAAAAGATAGGGGGATAGTGGGTCTCCCTGGCGGAGGCCCCTAGTAGGTTGGAAATCAGGAGAAGGGCGGCCATTCCATAACACTTGCATCTTGACCATGGTAACACAAGCCATAATTAAGTTTACCAATAGATCAGGGACGCTAGGCACATGGAGAGTGTCCCGGAGAAAATTCCAATTCAGACGATCATAGGCCTTGTCCAAGTCCACCTTAATGGTCATGAAACCCTTTCTACCCCGTAGCCTGCGAAACGAGTGCACAATCTCCTGGGTTACAACTATATTGTCCGAAATGTGTCTCCCCGGCACGAAACTACTCTGGTAGGGGCTAATAAGAGAGGGGAGGGCAGTGCGAAGACGTTGAACAAGGATCTTGGTGACAATCTTGTAGCTCACATTACACAACCCTATCGGTCTAAATTGCGAGACCTGCTCTGGAAAATCACATTTTGGGATGAGGGCGATAAACGTCTCATTGATGCCCTAGATAAGGGAAGGATCGTTGAAAACACTGTGCACCAAACGATGGACATTAGGCTTCACCAGACCCCACTGGGACTGAAAGAAGTGGACGTGGAAACCATCCGAGCCAGGCGCTTTGTGGGCACCTATGTGAAAGAGAGCTTGAGTGATCTCTGACTCTGTTACCTTCATGCACATGACGTTCTAGATATCAGAAGGTACAGTCAGAAACCCGCCCTGAAGAAGAAAGGGGGGGCGAAGCGCAGCCTCCTCAGAATATAAAGTTTGGAAGAACCTCATGACGAGATCACGCAATTCTTCGGCTTCAAAAATCCACTGGCCATTGGCAACCCGGAGCCCGTCAATGCGATTCCTTCGCCGTTGCATCGTAGCAGAGATGTGAAAAAATCTCGTATTTCGATCACCCATACATAGCCAATCCAGCCGAGACTTTTGAAACCAATGCAGCGTCTCCTGTCTGGAAATAAGGCGATATTCGGCTTGAAGCTGCCCCTCTAGAGTGAACAAAAACCGGTTAGGACGTAACATCAGAGCACATTGAACCCCTCCAATACGTGCCAACAAATGCTTTTTGCGTCGAAAGATATGACCAAACACCTCTCGATTCCAGTCCGTCAGACAGGATTGCCATCGGAAGAGCATAAGGGGAAGGGCTGCCGACGAATCCCATTGAGACAAAAGGAGGCCAGAGTAATCAGGGTGGGTGGTCCATGCTAATTCAAAACGAAAAGGTTTCCCGCCAGCTGGCTGATCAGGCGGAGGCTCAGTACTGACCAAAACAGGGTGGTGATCCGACCGGACACGGGGTAAGTGCCGAACAGTTGTCCGCGGGAAGGTGGAGCAAAATGCAGGATTCCCGAATGCGCGGTCCAAACGTTCAAAAACTCTACCATAGGAGGGACTCGCAGGACCTCGCCAAGTAAACTTTGGCCCAGTGAAACCCAAATAGATTAGGTGACAATCATTCACCCATCGCTGGAAACGCGCACTGCGGCGGAAGTCAAAAGGTGCACCGCCTAATTTTTCCTCCGGATCCAGCATTTCGTTAAAGTCCCCTGCTAGTAACCAAGTAAGGGTCATTGAACCCGCAAGGGCCGCCAGAGACTCGAACAACTCAGTCTTAAGAACAGGAGCAGGGTTAACATACACAAAAGTACAGAACCAGACACAGCCATCGCAACGGGAGATTTGGAGATGGATGTAGCCAGCACCAGTAGCCGCAACAGTAACCTTATCGTGTGTTTCTTTCCAAAGAAGCCACAACCCACCAGAGAATCCACGAGCCTCCAACCGAAAAACATTAGGAAACCCCAATTGGCGTGTTACTTGAGTGGCACGCATGCCACTAAGCTTAGGTTCTGCAATAACCACTGCATCAACCTGATGCACTGAGACCAAGTCCTTGAGGACCGTGCGGAACTCCATTGAAGCAGCTCCGCGGCAGTTCCAGTAGAGAAACTTAATCATGGAAAGAGTAAAAGGACACGCTAAACCGCGTGGGATACACATGGATCAACAGGCATGGGGCCTGCATCCTCCGAATCAGGCCGATCAACGTCCTAAGCTAGTGGAGTGTCTGGGACTACAGAATGCTCTGGTTCATCAAAAATGGGGGATAAAGATGCAGTCCGACAATCAGTCATAAGCAGGTCAGGAGGTTTAGGAGGGTAGGGAGACTGGATCAGCATAGGCCCAGGAGGCTGGACGAGGGGTTCCGGGGAGATAGCCTGGGCAATGGAACCATGAGGTGGAAGGGACGTATCAACTTGCATGGGTTCCACGTATTGTTAAATGATAAACCTCACAAATTTACATATCTTTTAACCTATTTGTTAAAGTTAAGTACCTTCAATCATTCTCAAACTAAGCATAACTTAGTTGTGTCTTTTATTTTTGGTTACACGTCCAACTCTTATTACTCATCGAAGATTTTCACCAATACATATTAATGTATACCAACACTTGTCTATTTTAGGCTTTTATCAATAATGTCTAATTTGTCTCACCTACTTGTAGGTCATTGTCTTTACTTTATCATTAACTTATCATCTACACACTAACTAGGGTGCCAAGTATCAACTAAGGCTCACTAAAACTTGTAAGATTTCACAATTTAGACTTAAAGATCTAATAGTTATCTTCTTTTAGAGATAAATCTTTTAATTAAGTCATCTCACTCTAAATGTTTTCTATAATATATGAGAACCATATAATATATATGTATTTATGTGTGAGTGCGCGCAAACTCTAAGACGTGATTGTTGTGCAGAGCCATTGTCTTTGAAACTCTATTGACAGTATCACTCACAAAAGGCTGTAAAAATTGTAAGCCACCTAATTGAAAGCTCCAACCAAATACTATTTTGACTTGTAGATATAGAGTGGAAATAAAATTAAATATTTACAATCCACTAAACAGCGAACCTATCTGCTGCAATATGCAACTAAATGTCCCAAATAACCTACTTGTTAAACTATTAAATGAAACAGCAAGACTTTTCCCTATCTGAAGTGTTCAAAGTCCATCAAGAAGAACTTGTTAGCCATGTTTACTAACTACCACCATCAAGACTTTTCAAGACGTGCTTTGTGTATAGCTTGTTGGATTTGTCTTTCATGCTCTTCTAGTAGGTCTTCCATGTTTCCTCCTGGAGGCATCAATGGTCCAGAGTAGTGAATCCTGTTTTCTCTTCGACCACACCCCTTAAATCACAAAATCCGCTAGTTTTATTAACAGCTTATAAAAAATGTGGGTTCTACATGATGAAAATAAATGGAATATGAAGGACTGTTTAGACCAGTGATCTTGATTTTGGTAAACTTTATCAATTTTAAAGCCCTTCCTAACATTTGGGATTCCTTTCATTGAGAAGTGTTGTTGTGACTAACTATCCAATGTACAAAAACAGATGAAGAACGAACGCAGAACTTTGAGAGAGAAAGCTAGTGAGAGAATTTAAACTAAAACAAAGTAGAATAGAGGATTAAGAACTCAGCAATCACTAAGATTTTTCTTTGATTAATTGATGTGTATTTTACAACTGAGATTATAAGAGTATTTATAAAAATTCAATCCAACAGTTTTCTAATTGTTCTTGATTTCTTGACATCTTGATTTCTTGACTTCTTTTATTCCTTACATCGTCTTTACTTCTCACGTCCACTGCATGGTTGAGTATGGGAGTTTCTTCTGTCGGAATTCTTGAGACATGTCCTTCATACTCCTCCTGGATCAGGAATTCAGTTTCTGAACTCCCACTGACTTCCTTAAAAATTCAAATCGTGACACATGAAATCCCTTTGTGAATAAATCGGCAATTTGATTTTCAGTAGAAATATACTCCAGCTTTATCTCTCTCTCCTGTTGCACGTCTCTCAGATAGTAATACCTAAGTTTAAAGTGCTTCGTCTTTCCATGGAACATCGAATTCATTGATATGGAGATTGCAACTTGATTATCCACATACACCATCGTCGCTGTCGATAAGTGAACCTGTAAATCTCTAAGCAATTTTCTGACCCACACGACTTGTTTTGCCGCTGCGGTAGCTGCCACTAGTTCAGCCTCCGCAGTTGACAAAGCAACTAATTCTTGTTTCTTAGAACTCCAGGAAAAACATGCTGAGCCTAGAGTAAGTCAATATCCGGACATACTTTTCATGTCTTCCGTTGCTCCACCCCAGTCGCTGTCTGTATAGCACTTGAGTTCGCATGTCCCTGTCTTCTCGTACAATAACCCATACTCACTTGTCCCTTTAAGGTATCTTAATACTCTTTTCACTGCAGTGAGGTGTTGTCTTCCTGGATTGCTTAAGTATCTCGATAGTACACTCACCGGATATAGTATATCTGGTCGTGTGGCAGCTATGTACATTAAACATCCCACCATGCTTCTGTAGTTTTTGTTGTCTACCTCATCTCCTTCCTCTTTTCTTATCAATTTTTCCTTCGGACTTATTGGAGTAGTGACATACTTGCATTGGTCTAGCTTGAATCGTTTCAGTACATTATGAATATATTTCCTCTGGCTTACTTCAATTTTACCGTCTAGTTGCTTCACATCCATACCTAAGAAATACTTCATTTCACCCAAGTCTGTCATTTCAAAGGTTCTTCTGAATTGTTGTTTCAAGCTACGGACTTGTGCTTCTGAGTTTCCAATGATCAATATATCGTCCACGTATATTGATACAACCTCTATATTTTCTGATTGACATCTTATGTACAGTGTTGGCTCGCTGTGACTTCTCTTGAAATTGATCTCTAGCAGGAAGGAATCGATTCAAGAATACCAACACCGAGGGGCTTGTTTCAACCCATATAGCGCCTTGTTGAGTCGGTAGACACTCTCCTCCTTTCCCTCCACTATGAACCCTTCTGGTTGTTGTACGTATATTTCTTCTTGCAGTACTCCATTTAGGAATGCTGATTTCACGTCCATCTGGCGGATTCTCCAACCTTTCTCGACTGCAAGCGCCAGAAGGAGTCTGATTGTCTCTATTCTTGCTACCGGTGCAAAGGTCTCCCCAAAGTCCACTCCTTCCACTTGCGCGTACCCCTTCACAACCAGTCTCGCATTCAGCTTGTTCACTGATCCATTCGGGTTTAATTTGGTTTTGAAGATCCACTTCAGACCAATTGCCCTCTTATCTGCTGGTTTATCGACTAACGTCCAGGTTGCATTTTTATTTATCATCGCAATTTCCTCCTTCATGGCTTCGTACCATTTTGGATTTTGTAGTGCTTCTTGGACTCTTGTTGGCTCCAGTGTAGCTTTATTACTTCTCTCGTAAATTTCCGTCAGGCTGCGAGTTCCTCTTACTGGCATATGATCCAAGTCGTCATCTTCGATTTCTGGATCTTGCTCTTCTTCTGAGGTTGGTTCATTCCGTACGAATTGATTTTCGGGTTCATCTTCTTCTTCAGATCCTCCCTCATACTGGTCCTCTGGGTTTGGTGTATTTTCCACGGCTTGGGGAATTTGGGAGGATGAATTGCGCGTCTGCTTCCCTCCGCCATTTCCTTGCTCTGCCTCCGACCAGGTCCATTGCTCGTCTTCGAGAAAGTGCACATCTCTGCTCACTTTAACCTTTTTTTGTGATGGAACATACAGTCTATACCCTTTTGTTAATTCAGAATACCCGACAAAAATTGCTAATTCGGATTTACTGTCTAGCTTACCTCTTTTGATGTCGGGTATATGAGAATAACACAGAGATCCAAATACCTTAAGATTTTTTAGTTTAGGTTTTACCTCATACCACATTTCATATGGCGTCTTGTCTTCGAGTGTGCGGGTGTAGAGTCTGTTGAGAAGGAAACATGCGGTGGAGGCTGCCTCTGCCCAGAAGTTCTTCGGAAGGTTCTTGTCCTCCAGCATGCACCGTATCATCTCTACCACAGTCCTATTACGTCTCTCCACTACTCCATTCTGCTGAGGAGTGTAGGGAGTAGTCAATTGATGTTTGATCCCTGCATTTTTACAGATCAACTGGAATTTATCGGAGATGAACTCTGTCCCATTGTTTGTCCTCACAGTCTTGATACTTACGCCCGACTGATTTTCGACAAATGCTTTAAACTCTGAAAAAACTCTTGGGACTTCGTCTTTCTTTTTCAGACAAAATAGCCAAGAATATCTAGTATAATCATCAATTATTAACAAAAAATATTTGCTTCCATTTAAAGATGTTACCGGCATTGGTCCGCAAATGTCCATATGTAACAATTGAAGCTTCTCGGATGCTCTCCATTTTGCTCTGGTGAATGGAGCTCGGTGGTGTTTGCCTAGAAGACAAATTTTGCACTCCGTATGGCAGTCGGAGAAGCTTGGAAGGTCATCTACCATCTTCTTTCTCCTCATGGTTTCCAATCCCTTCATGTGATAATGGCCCAATCTTCTGTGCCAAAGCTCAGTTTCAGACGTACTGCTCACCAAGGCTTCTTGATGCAACTCCTCCGGTTTCATCACAAAACTTTTGTTCTTCATTTTCGTGGTGAACAGCTCCTGGCCGAACCTGTCTAGCACTTTACACAAATCAGATTGGAAATATACGGACATACCTCTTTCCATTAGTTGAGCCACGCTAAGCAAATTTTGCTGGATCTTGGGTACCAATAGTACGTCTGAAATAGTCTTGATTCCACGCTTTGTAGATATCTCCACCAGTCCTTTCCCTTGGGCACGAATGCACTCGCCATTTCCAAGCCTTACATTTGCTTTTACAGAACGATCCAAAGTCTTGAATTTTGTTGCATCCGGCGTCATATGGCTTGTACAGCCACTGTCAATTAACCATTCAGATGAGTGTGCTTCAGCCAGATCACAGATAACAACAAACAACTGTTCTTCTTCTTCAGCGATCTGAGCATTTGCCTCTGATAGTCCAGCTTGTTTCTTGCAAATAGCTTCCATGTGCCCTTTCTGGTGGCACCTCCTACATTCCACATCTGGACGTTTCCAACACCTGAATGCTAGGTGATTGGATTTTCCACAGTGAGGGCAAGGGTTGTATTTATTTCCCCTGTCCCCCCTGTACTTCGGCTTGACTGTTTTTGAGTCGAGTGAGTGTTTTGGGTCCCCGATTCTCCTTTGTTTCTTTTCTTCTTCTTGAATTTTTCTTGGCGTTCAGATTTGACAAATGCTTTGTACGCTCCTTCAGCTACATCTGTCTTTCTCATTAGGTGACGCTGTTCTTGTGCCTGAAGGGCGCTCACTACTTCAGCAAGCTTCACCTTTCCGATATCTTTGGTATTCTCCAGCGAAACAATGGTGGCTTCGTACTTTTCTGGCACTGAGACTAGCAATTTTTGGACCAACCTTTGATCTTTGAAATCGGTTCCCAACAATCTTATCTGATCCGCAAGTTGAATCAATCTTTCCGTGTAATTCTTGACAGCTTCATCTTCCTTCATTTGGATCCTGTCAAATTCACGTAAAAGATTTAACACTTTCATATTCTTTACCTTTTCATCACCTTCATATTCGCTCTTCAAAAATTCCCAGATCTCCTTCGCCGATCCAAGATGCATGATACGAGTAAATATTGAAGGTGCAATGGCCTGGTACAAGCAAGATTTTGCCCGAGCCTTCTTGGCTATTCTTTCCCTCAGCCAACGCAACTGAGCAATGGGGACGTCTTCTGTTGGAGTCTCTACTTCGTAATCTTCATCAATCGGCTCCCACAGATCCTGACCTTGCAGATAAGCCTCCATTTTTACTGCCCAGATTTGGTAACCTTCTCCATTAAAAACTGCCGGCTGCAAGCTTGGAGTGGATGTCTCGGCCATCTCTGAGTTATGCACTCCTTACCGCTACAACGTTTTTCTGGAAAAAAGATACCGATGCTCAAGGCAAGATGAACCTTGCTTATACCTTCACTGGTCCCTTAAGAAATAAGCTCTGATACCACTTTGTTGCTCCTAACTATCTAATGTACAAAAACAGATGAAGAACGGAAGCAAAACTTTGAGAGAGAAAGCTAGTGAGAGAAAGTAAACTGAAACATAGTAGAATAGAGAATTTTTAAAACTCAGTAATCACTGAGGCTTTTCTCTTATTAATCGATATCTTACAACTGGGATTGTAAGAGTATTTATAAAAATTCAATCCTAACTGTTTTCTAACTGTTCTTGATTTCTTACATCTTGATTTCTCGACTTCTTTTATTCGTTACATCGTCTGTTTTTCATTGCATGGCTGTGCATGGTAATTTCTTCTGTCAGAATTCTTGAGACATATCCTTCAATTTGTTAGTCCGAAGGGCATCACCCTAAATTCATAGCGACCTGAATGTGTTCTAAAGGCAGTCTTGGGTATGTCTTCTTCGCGCACCCTGATTTGGTGGTACTCCGATCGAAGATCCACCTTAGAAAAATATCTTGCCCCATGGAGCTCATCAAGAAGTTCCTGAATAATAGGAATTGGGTAACGATCAGTCATTGTAACCCAATTGACTGATCGTTACCCAATTTAGTTCTCGGTAATCCACACAAAACCTCCAGCTTTCGTTTTTCTTTCTAACCAATAACACCGAGCTAGAGAATGGACTGTAACTCGGTTGTATAATTCCCGAAGCAAGCATATCTGCCACCAGCCGTTCTATCTCGTCCTTCTGGTTATGCCCATATCTATAAGGTCTAACATTCACAGCAAAAACTCCCGGGATCAGTGGAATTTGATGATCCACTGCCCTGCTCAGAGGTAACCTGGATGGTTCCTTAAATAGGCTTCAAAACGAGCTAGTAACTCTACTAATTCATTTGGCTGCTGCTCCTTCTCAACCTTCTATCATTCCAAATTCCCCAACAATGCATTGTGCCAAATCAATATCCCATACTCCAGATTATGCATTTTACTCAAGGTACGAACAAAAACAGAGGAGTTCATTAATGAGGGGTCCCCCTTAATGCATATATTTCTTCCTTTCACCAAAAATTCCATCCGTATTCTTTCCCAATTAACTTTAACATCTCCCAAGGTTTGTAACCGAGTGACTCCCAATATTAAATCCACACCCCCAAGAGGAAATAGAAAACAATTCACGTATACCGTTATGTCAGGGAGCTTGATCAGTACCTCAACACCAAACCCATTAGTCTCCTTGCGGTTCCCATCTCTGAGCTTCACGCCAATTTTTTGAGTGGTCTCAATCGTTAACCCCAGTTGCTTAGCCATTCTTCTTGATAGGAAATAGTGACTGGCTCCACTGTCCACCATCATGACTATTCCTATTTTTCCTATCCTTCCCCATAGCTTCATGGTCCTTCCTGAATTCACTCCTCCCAAGGAGCGACAAGAAAATTCGAGTTGGGTAAATTGCCCCTCGTCAATCACCATGTCGGCTAATGGTGATTCTTCAACTTCCTCAATTTGGGTAATACCTAGATGTTCCCTGTCATCTTCGTCTACTCCCAAGATAAGAGTTCGGAGGGATTGATTCTTACACTGGTGTAAAGGATGATAAGGTTGGTGGCAACGAAAACACAACCCCTTTGCTCGTAATTTCTAAAACTCCTGTATATAACACCTCATACCCCGATTTCCTCTTGAGCTTTGAGAAATCGGTTTCCCATCCATACTCCTATTTCTAGAATTTTCTATATCCTTAAAGTTGGTGGACGGGTTAACATTTGAGAAGTTAGAATGGAATGTTTCCCCTTTAGAGATAAAATGTGAGGACCCCAGTCCACTACTCCTAGTTGTTGCCCTTAGTCTAGCCCGATAGCCTAGTCTAAATCCTTCGGTTGCTTGTGTCTTTTTCTTCAGCAACACCTCGAGCTCATACTCGATTTCCCTAGCCAAAGTCATGGTGCGATACAAATCTACGATCTCATG
>JANIHY010000208.1:10847462-10863225 GCA_027479065.1 Erythroxylum brevipes
AGGGTGGTCACCACACCAAAGCGGACAATATCGAAGGGTGGAAGTGCATACCCAGAGGGCTCTCCTCCCCCTAAGACGCGTCTACAGAATACTGTTACTGTTTAAGCGCTCAGTCACAACTCAGAATAAAAGAATGGAAAATATGGGAAAAGATTTATGTGAAACGTCTATGCGTATGGATTAAATTATGGACTAAGTGGACTAAGGAAAATGCTTATATGATAACTGATTTGCAAATTTCTGAGTGCTGTGATTGCATGACAATCTGACAAGTGTGAATTAACAGCGTATGTGATATGTGGTAAATTGATTGTATATGCATGAATTGAGTGAACCATCGATGATGGTTTTTCATTGAATTCGCAAACTCACCCAACATTGCAATTATTTTTCAGGAATTGTCGAGTACCCTGTTAGACAAACGGGAGTATGATTACTGCAAGAGAGTTAGAGTTTGAAGTCGGAATCAGTTTCACATCTGCATTAGTATCATTCTGTATTATTGTAAATTTGTAACTCTGCAATTTCCGCATATTAGTATTGATATTGTATTGGGCCCAATTTGGCTATGGATAATGTGTATATGAATTGATTTATGACTGAAATTGTATTTTGATTGATCGCGGGCCCAAATTGTTCACTGATATCTGCGCACTCGATTGTTTTAAAAAAAAAGCTTTCTAAGTATTTGAACTGTTTTGACTGCTCTAGCATACCACCTTGGTGAGGCACGGGCTCGGATATCACCATCGATATCGAGTTCGGGTCTTGCGGGAGTGAGATGCGACAATAACAAAATCTTATATGAAATAAAAGACAATTAGTAAAAAAAGACATGTAAAGTTATCCTAAATATAGTAAAAATTATCACATGAATGGATAAAATATTCAATTCGAACCACAATTGTAAAAATAAAACATGCCAAGACACCCCTGTCAAAATAATCACAAAAACATAACATTACTATTATCATTTTGAATTACTAGCAAAAACTACAAATATGTTGAAATGGTAGAATTGTAAATAAGCCAAAATGATATAATAGTAAATAAACTAAAATTACATAATTGAAATTAAGTATAGATGATAGAATTACAAAAAACCGGCGATGGTATAATTGTAAACAATTAGATATGACAGAATTATAAATAACTAGAGATGGCTAGAATTGTAAACACTTCATCTTCCACCTCTATATTGGTAGTATAACCCATAAGTTACTTATGACTTGACATGAGTCTTAGAAGGATTTTTCTCCTCTTTTAAAATTAAGTGATCAATAGGATTAATTTGGACAAAAAAAAAACCCAAAAGAGAGATCGAAGAATAAGAGATTTGACCATAGATAAAGCTTTTTAAAAAATCTACATTATTAGCCCTTTGGGTTTGATAAACTTGCCCAAAAACATATGTGAATGTATGTATGAACAATACATGAAGTATTTAGGTCCCAAAAATAATCTAATCATTGTTAACAAAGATTTTTAAGAATGGGTGTAAAAGAACACAAAACTTCAAAAAAAAAAAGAGAGGAAAAAATAACTTCAAAACTTATGGATTTGACTCTAATGCCAATTATTAGAATTCAAGCAACAAACAGTAACATTAAATTGATCATCATCAATATGCTTCAATTGACCTAAACAAAGTTCTATACCTTTGAAGTATGTATATATAATAAGATTAGAGACTTACCTCTAAAAGAGGATGGAAATTAATTGGAAGCTATCCTTACTTAATAGGTTGACGTTGATTACGAGGCAAGAATAAACTATAACAAAAAAGTCTAGGGTTCTTTGAATCCAATTCCCCAAGCTCCGTAACATACCACTATAATACCTTATTGATTATCATCAGTAAGAACACATCAATTAGGTTAAGAGACATTTTATCATAGGCCATAAACCTAATAGATGGGTTTGGACAAGACTGATGAATGAATCCAAGATTTGTAATATAATGTGTATCCTATAAATAATCCATATTTCACATGTATATGATTAAGATATTAATTTTCATAATATTAGATTATAAAAACTTAATTTTCAGGTAGCAAGTAACAGGGATGATGATGATGATTTTAATCTTGTTTTAAGGTATGACTTTAAAGCAAACTTCGTATTGTAGTACAATTTCTCATCAACTTAAGTAGCTTCTTTTCCATCAAAATGACCCTGACCGTCTCTGAAAATGGATTTAAAACGAACGACGTCGTTTTGGGGTAAAAATGGGGCCCGTTGAAAAAGCAAAAGAAAGACCAATGTATTAAGTTTTAGACCTTACGTAAACAAGAGAGACGAATGACTCTCTTTGACACTAAAGAAGAAGCCAGTGCTAAGTCCCTGAAATTCATAAAACCTCCCAATTTCCAATCCTCAATTCCGATTTCAGTGAGCTATCCCTCGCGGAGACTTGGGGAAACCGTTATTTGGAAGTAAATAATCCTCCGATAATGTCAAAAACCGGTACTTCAAAGTCCAATCTCCTGCCTTACGCCAAAGTCCACCCTGCCAACGATCCTGAGGCCGATCCCAATTCCTACTCTGTCGAGAAGTTTCGGCTTTACGAGACCAGACAGGCATGTGAATGGGGTGCAATCTATGAAATTTAAAGTCTTTGCTGTGTTGGTTATATTTTAATTTAAAGGAAATGGAAACGGCTTAAAATTTGTTTCCTCTAGATAATTTTATGTTTCTTGAATCCATATACTTTGTTTTCTTACCTGAGCAGAGGTTTTATCTAGTTGGGAGTGATCGGAATAAGAAATTCTTTCGGGTGTTGAAGATTGACCGGTCAGAGCCATCTGATCTCAATATTAGTGAAGACCCAGTGGTTTACTCACCACAAGAAATCAAAAACTTGCTTCAGCGGATTGCAGAAGGAAATCGTGCTACCGGGGGCCTGAACTTTGTGGCGAAGTTTTATGGAATTGCGGGCTAGTATTAATGCAATGTTTTGTTTTTGCGCATTTTGATGATAGATGGTTTTCTTTGTGATAACAATATATGTGCTTTTGGAATTTCAGGTTGCATGAAGTTTCTTGAATCATATTATTTGATTTTAGTAACGAAGCGCCGCCAAATAGGATGTATTTGTGGTCATGCAATATATGGTATAGATGAGACCCAGTTGATTACAATTCCACATGTAACAATTCAAACTGATTTGGCTCATTCAAAAACCGAGCTGAGGTACTTGACTTTCCTTTTGCTTGCATATAGTTGTTTCTTGTTTGCTTGGCTTACTTTTTTCTGTGTCTCATGTTTGTTTGTTACATTTTATTCTCTACATGGTTTTTTAGTCTATGTATTATTTTGGCATTTCATACTTGAATTTAGATCTCATTGGCATAATGGTTGCATGATTTACATATCTAGTGCATTTTAGCTTTGTCACGACACAGGATGAGACAAACTGTTACTTACTTATACTTGTTTTATGCTCCTGCACCACCTTTATGTATCCCATTTACAACAACAAAAATGAGTACTGAAAAAAATAAAATTTGTTGAGTTGGTAACTGATATTGAAGTTTGTCTGATGAGACAGCCGTGGATAGAAATGATGGGATTTGACAATATAATTATTCAGTGCTAGTGTATCCAATTATTGCAGCAAATGCTGGACAACATGGGATTAGCATAGTCTGATAAAATTATCAAATACCTGCATGTGTATGCACAAACATACGTTGTTTTTATTTACGTGTTGCAGCTCACACTTCAAAGTTATTGATTTCTAGGAATGTGTGGAACTAAAGTAATATCGTTTCTAGATATACTTGTTGCAATTCTGTTGCCAATGTTACAGTTGATGTGCTACCTCTGAATGGAGGTGCATGTTTCTGAATTTACTAATTTACATCAATAAGATATTGGCCTCAGAATAGTTTCATTTTTCTTTAAAATGCAGGTACAAGAAGTTATTATCTAGTGTGGATTTGACAAAAGATTTTTTCTTTAGTTATACATATCCCATTATGCAAAGCCTGCAAAAGAACATGTTAACAATGGGAGACGAGAATATGCCATATGAAAGCTTATTTGTGTGGAATAAGTATCTAACACAAGCCATTCGGTCAAGATGTGGCAATCCTATTTGGACAATAGCACTTGTCCATGGGCATTTTAAGCAGGTATGCATCTCTTTTTGTTAATAGTTTTGGTCATCATAGCCGATAAATGATATTGTATTGTTTCCACCCATACTGTGCTTTTAATCTTTAGATGTCCAATTAATCTCCTTGTTGCTATATCGTAATATTTTTCAAGTAATTGTTTCTTCTTATACTTTCCGTTAATTGGTTCCATTTTTCTTCGGGATAAACTTTAAATGACAAATTTAACTATAGCTGCAATATTTCTACTTGAACTTGAACTTTTGGCTACATTAATAGTTAGACTTGAAATGGAGAAAGCTTTTCGAGATTATTGAAATTTTAATTGAAAGAGGATACATGTTTAAAGAAACTTTAAATTTGTCACCTTACTTAACACTAAAATGCTACATTATACATGTTCTGGATTATGATTTCGTGTAATAGAGACTATATTTCCCAACACTTGCAATCACTCCTAATCTAAAGAAACTAGCTGATCATGCATGATCAGTGGATGAAGTCTTTCCAATCATTATTCTTGATGCTCTCTTAATGTTTATCTAACATTTGAGGCCTCGTGACTTTGTGGTAACAGGTTAGGTTATCGATCTTTGGGAGGGATTTTAGTGTTGCTTTGATTTCGAGGCGTTCACGACATTTTGCTGGGACTCGGTATGCTCTGCCCTTGTTTTCTTTTTCAAATTGTATCTCATATGTGATATTTTCTTTATTCTTGGTCAGTTTCTTCAAATGTGTTCATCTCATCGAATTCTAGTTTGATGCTTCTTATATTTCTTCTATATTAGATGACACCAACTTATCAGACACATATCTTTGACTTGGCACGAGTTACTGTAGCTGAATCATTGCTTTTATTTCGTTAGGTGAAATTGTTAGAAGAGTTCAAAAATATATCCACATGCTGTTTGTCACTTTACTTATACTTTACGTAAAAGTACAAAGTGGCCTAATTAATGTTCTACTTCCTATTAAGCTGGATCATGTATATCATGTGTTCCTTTCTCTTTACCAATTTATCTTTTGAGAAAATTTGATTTTGTCGAGAAATTAGCAAGTTGATATTCCAAATCGACAGAAGTAGGTACTAATATCATTTTGCTCAAGACAATCAACTTTTTGTTTATTCTAGACCTAAAACAACATAACTTTCTGTTTAGTTGCCCTCGACATTTCTATAGGCCTTAGATGAACAGAAGCTAACACTATTGTGAAGAATAGTGGGAAAATAGAGGGCTTGATGAATATTCAAGACCCTTGTATCATTTATATAGAAGTCATTACATAGGGAAAGAAAACCTTAGTAATAAATAGGAAATCATACACTAAAGAGGGAGATCATACTCTCCGTAATATAGATACTACTCTTCCTAATATAGATATTTCCTAACACTCCCCCTCAAGCTGGAGCATATATATCATAAGCTCCATGCTTGTTACATATAGGTTTCAACTGAGACCCCCCATTGCTTTAGTAAGTCAGAAAAAGTTGATCTTCTAACTTGACGCATGGTGTCTCAATCAATCCTTCTTGAAGCTTTTCACGAACAAAGTGACAGTCCACTTCAATATGTTTGGTTCTCTCATGAAAGACTGGATTCGAGGCAATATGAATGATGCTTGATTATCACACATCAGTTTCATTAGAGTGGAGTGCTCAAAACCAAGTTCTCCGAGATGATGCTTCAACCAAATCAAATCACATGTAGTATATGCCATAGCCCTATACTCAGATTCAACACTAGAACGTGCGACAATTGACTGTTTTTTACTTTCCCTTGACACCGGGTTTCCACCCAAAAATACATAGTAGCCTGAAGTAGACCGTCGATCATAAAGAGCCTGCCCAGGCTGCATCTGTATACCCTTGAATCTGAATGTGTCCATGTTTCTAGTAAAGAAGACCTTGCCCTGGAGAACCTTTCAAATATCTCAAAATTCTAATAACTGCATCCCAATGACTAGTCCGCAGAGATCCCATAAAATGACTCACTACACTTATAGCTAACAAAATATCTGGACGAGTAATAGTCAAATAATTCAGTTTACCAACAAGTCTTCAACACTTTCCTGGATCTTCCAACTGCTCTCCTTTATTAGCATCAAGTTTTACATTTGGTTCCATGGGGCTATCAACTGGCTTTGTTCCCAACATACCTGTTTCCTCTAGAAGACCAAGAATGTGCTTCCTTTGAGATAGACAAGTCCCCATTTTCAACCTTGCTACCTCGATATCTAGAACATATTTTAGTAAAACAAGATCCTTTTTTTGAAATTTAGTCTGTAGGAATGACTTTAAAGGCTGAATTCCTGCTTTATCATCTCCAGTAATAATAATATCATCAACATACACAATCAAAAGAATTTTACCAGCCTCAGAGTGATGATAGAACACACCACATCGATGTAGACCAAACTACATAACAACTATACTAAAGTGCCCAAACCAAGCTCTCGGTGACTGTTTTAGATCATACAAAGATTTGTTAAGACGACACACTAGATTAGTCTTCCCCTGAGCAACAAACCCTGGTGGTTGCTCCATAAAAATAGTCTCCTAAAGAAAGGCATTTTTCACATCGAGTTGATGAAGAGGCCAGTCATAGGTGGCTACCAATGCAATGAAAACATGTACGGATGTCAATTTGGTAACAGGAGAAAAGGTTTCTGTATAATCCATTCCATACACCTATGTATAACCTTTAGCTACCAAACGAGCTTTTAAATGATTAATCGTGCTATCAAAATTGAACTTAACACTAAACACCAACAGCAACCCACAATTGTTTGACCATGTGGAAGAGGAACTAAGTCCCATATAGCATTAGCTTGCAAAGCCTCATCTCTTCTTCCATGGCATGTTTCCATCTAGGATGATCCAAAGCTTCTGAAATAGGCTTAGGGATAGGTATAGAAGACAAAGTGGATACAAAAGCAGCATATAAAGGTGATAATGAGTTATAAGAAACAAAGTTTGAAATACAAAAGCAGCATATGAAGGTGATAATGAGTTATAAGAATTAAAGTTTGAAATAGGGTGAAATGTACAAGACCTTTTTCCTTTACGGAGAGTAATGGGCCAATCAAGATCATCATATGATGGAATTGAAGACGGAGAAGACAATGGTGACGAGCGTGAATCGTCTGGTCGCACTTCAGGATGAGTGCGTCGAGTATAAACCTACAAATTAGGATGAGAGAGACGTTCCAAAGGAGTAGGATTAGTGTCAGGAGCAACATAATTGGGAATTGCTTGGAAAGGAACAAAAGGAATTGGTAGACACTCATCAGTATCAGTAGAGACAGATTGAGCATCAGAGAAGTATGGTGTGTCTTCAAAGAATGTAACATCAGCATATAATAAAAAGATTCAATGAGGGGCTAAAAACATTTATACCCTTTTGGCAAACGAGAGTACTCGAGAAAGATGCACTTTATAGCTTTTGGATCTAATTTATCGGTGTTGGGTTGAAGCTGGTGAGCAAAACAAACACATTTGGATACTTGAGGAGCAATGGAAAAAGGGTCTTCATCGGGAAAGAGAATTGAGAATGGAGTTATACCTGTTAACACAAAAGATGACATTCGATTGATAAGATAACATGCAGTAAATACAGCATCTCCCCAGAAACTTTTGAGTACATTCATGTGGATTAATAGGGTACGAGATGTTTCAACAATATGTTGTATTTTTCTCTCAACTACACCTTTTTGTTGAGGAGTGTGTGGGGAGGAAGATTGACGTTGAATACCTTGTTGTTTCAAGTCGCTGGAGAATGAGCTAGAGAAATGTTCTTTAGCATTATCACTATGAAGAATATTGATTCGGGTATTAAACCGATTTTGAATTTTAGCATAGAAAGAACAAAAAATAGAGAATAGTTTAGAACAATCTTGCATTAGATATAACCAAGTTATTCGAGAGAAATCATTAACAGAAATTACAAAATACTGAAATCCCAACTTAGACTTGACATGAACCAGACCCAAATATTTGTATGGATTAACATGAAGGGTTTTTCAACTCTTTTATTGATTCGAGGAAAAAATGAACTACGATGATGTTTTCCTAGCTAACACGACTCACAATTTAAACTGGAAACGGAATCTAACCCTGGCACTAATTTCTTGAGATTTTCCAAAGATAGATGACCCAATCGACTATGGATATCAATAGGAGAAACTGACATTAGGCAGGCGATGGATGATTGCAACTTGTCAAAGTAGTTTATTCCATTCGATTCACACCCTTCTCCAATCGTTATCTTGGTCTTCAAATCCGGGATAATGACATTATTAGGGTAGGAACATACAAAACAATTTAGTTGTTTAGTCAATTTGCTCACAAGCATAAGATTGAAAGGAAAGTTTGGAACAAATAATGTAGAGGGTAATGTGAGAGAATAACAAGGATGAGAGGGTCCAACACCTTTAATGGTGGTAGTAGATCCATTAGCAATAGTAAATTTATCATTATGAGAGGCAGATAAAAGAACGATATGGTTAAAGTTGGTTGTTTTACTTGAAATATTGTTAGCGATACCAAAATCTATTACCCATGACTACTTTCTAGGGGTAGCTGAATAACAAGCGGTTGGGTTACCTTGATGAGTCACAGATGCCATAGAGGAAGAAGGTGTTTTCTGGGCAGACTGATACTGCAAAAACTTAGTATACTTGTCCTGAGATAAAGTAATAGATGGTTGTGAAGTTGTAGCCAAAGAATGTTCTTCAAGAGACGCAGCTCGCAAATGGGGATATTTATCCCAACAAGACTTTTCATCATGTCCACCTCTATCATAATGTGTGCAATGGAGTCGTGAGCCTCTGCCTCGTCCTCCTCAACTGTCACAACCACCACGGCCATTGCGGCCTCCTTGACCTTTGACTTATGAATCAAATTGTGTTGCAAGAGCTGACCTTTCAGCTTTATTCTCTAGTGAAGTCGCCTTAGTCATAGAGCGAGAGAGTCTAGAATATACTTCAACAAGGATGGAAAGTGTGCTCCTCCCATGATTTGTGCTCGCACAGGCTCAAACTCAGGTTTCAATCCAGCCAAAAACGTCGTGGTTACCAAGTGCTCTCTTTGAATCTGCATCTCTTTAATATCAGATGTGATCGGTAGTAGAGAATTCAACTCCTCAAAAGCACGTTTCACTTTCCCAAAGTATTCAATCAAACTTCCTTCCTGTTTGGACTGAAATAACTCAACAGAAATATCATACATGCGAAGCATATTATTGGAGTAAAGAAGTTTAGCATAGTCTTAAGCTTGCTTACAAGTGCTAACATGAGAGAACAGGATTGAAATTTCAGGTTCCATAGAATCGAAAAGAATATGTAGTAATTGTACATGATCACCTTGCCGATTTTCTAGTATTTTTGATTAGTTGGGGGATCAGATGTAAGATAGGACAATTTTCTCTGACCTCAAAAGAACAATTCAACATTCTTAGGACCAAAAAGGATAGTTATTACCATTCAAACATTGCTTGGTGATTCACAAAGTTGAGGAACCTATTGTTGGAACACCTGTGGATGATTTGCTACTAAAATTTGACATCTCCTAGTTATAATAGACGGATTTCCTAGCTAAACGGACACTAAAACACTGCTAACGATGTTTCGAAATACATAAAACTTTACTGTTATCAACAAATACTCATGTGACACAAAGTAAGGCCAGAACTCAATTCAGGACACAATGGCAAGCTGACCCATCTAACTGTCGTCGTCGGTGGTCGCCGGACGACAGCGCATGACGCCCACCCGCCGCCTCGTGGTTGCTTTTCTGGCAACACTGCCGGTACTTTGGTGGTTGCCGGCACCCCCTGGTTGTTGGTTTTGGTAAGTGGAGGTAAGTGTTTTGGATAGAATGGAAGGTGTTAGAGTTTACGGTAAACAAGTTTTAAGGTTAGGAAGTGTGGCTCTGATACCATGTGAAGAACAGTAGGAAAAACAGAGGGCTTGATGAATATTCAAGACCCTTGTATCATTTATATATAATTCATTACATAGGGAAAGAAAACCTTAGCAATAAATAGGAAATCATACACTAAAGAGGGAGATCATACTCTCCCTAATGTAGATATTACTCTTCCTATTATAGATATTTCCTAACAATTGCTATTAAATATTTTTACCATATTGATCGACAGGTGGTACGGGTTATAGCATGATATCCACTTTAAGACTAAACTTTGCAAGTGCAATTTGTTTTTTAATGTTCCAGGATACTAAAACCCACTAACAAAAACATATTATCTACAAGTTAGATCTATTTAAAGCTGATCTAGCATACTCAGTATTTGCATAAAGTTGAACTTTCGTCCCTCATGATCCTTGCACGATAATTTTTCCCATGAACTATGAGATATCTCATTATGTTTACTACTGCATGAAATGAGTACTTCCTGAGAGTCTAAGAGTCATCACTCATTGTAAAGATAATTGCATATCTAGGGATTAATTTGTTGTTGGTCCCAAATATCTTGTAATATGAATAACTGGTCTCCATGTTGGCTACATAATTTGAAGCACGGTGGAGTATCCATTTGCTTTGATTATAATGTTCTGCTTTTGCTCATTGAGTCAATAACATATTTCCTATGTGAATGGGAAATTGCCAGATCTGATCTTACTGTCTTTATCCCCAAAATATATTGTTGAAATTTCTTTAATAATTGGTTTCAAAGTTTTTCTGCAAAAATGATATGTGTTCATGAGTGTCACTACAATATGACCTGATGCTAACAATGTTCACTGCATCCATTATAAACAAAAGGTTAAACTTTTCATTATAATTTCCTAGTTACATATACAAACTCTTTTTTGACAACAAAGTATCTCTTATTTCCTGAACCCATCAACCTAAATGATTACTCCATAAAATCCTGAACCTGAAGATCCCGACTAAGAAGCAATGATGTTATTATAATGTTGAACCTAATAACGTCGCCATATTGGCAAGGTTTACTTTCCTGCCTGATACTGCAGTTACTGTTAGTGTGCTGTTGACAATTGTTAATATTGTAATTGTTGAATTTTAATTGACTGCAGTTACTTGAAAAGGGGAGTGAATGATCGGGGAAGGGTAGCAAATGATGTTGAAACAGAACAAATTGTCCTTGATGAAGAAGCTGGATCATGCAAGGGAAAAATGAGTTCTGTTGTTCAGATGCGTGGTTCTATTCCCCTCTTCTGGTCCCAGGAAGCTTCAAGATTTAGTCCTAAACCTGATATCATCTGTAGGGAAATTGATTCAATTTTTCAAACTGTTGGTTATTGATTTCTGTGATGTTATTTCCTGCTTGATTTGCTTATCCTCTGATGCTTAATTTTATCTATACATCAGTGCAACGTTATGATCCTACCTACCAGGCAACCAAACTGCATTTTGAAGATCTAGAAAGGAGATATGGCAACCCTATAATTGTACTTAATTTGATTAAGGTTTGTTCATATACTAGCTGTGCAGTCTACACTGTTCAAATTTTTTTCAGGCTAAGTTGTGGCGTTTGCCTTATGTTTTTTGATGATACAAGTGAATGATAGTTATATGAAGAATTTATGTGTGCAACTTTATTTTGATTGATGTTCACATGTTCCTCTCATTTATATTTCATATCAGAACACTCCTTTGACCTATCTTCTAATGTTTAATACTATCCTGACAATTATCGTAATGCTAAAATGCAGACTGTTGAGAAACGGCCAAGAGAAATGATGCTGAGGCGTGAGTTTGCTAATGCTGTTGGGTATTTGAATACGGTTATGCCAGAAGAAAATCATCTAAAATTTATCCACTGGGATTTTCACAAGTTTGCTAAGAGGTAGATTTGCTACAACTACCACTGGGGGTTTATTGGAAGTATTTGATTGAAATGTACAGCTTGTCCTAAACTGCTGTACTTATTCTGGTCTTCAGACTTTGTTCAAATACAAAATTGAAAATCTATCTTGTCTTCTTGAATGCCTCTAGTAAACGTAGTTTTATCAACTAACTTATAGAACAGCCTTTAAGTATGGTATCCCCCTAACTTGTAAGAAAACAAATCAGGAAATTGAAATTTATGAGTTCCATGTGCCGTGCATTCATAGTTAATTATTTACCTAAAGTCCATTTTGTTTTTTTAATATGATCAGTCTACTCTGTTTTCTTCCTTCATTTATTATTGTGAGCTGACTCATTTGTTCTTTCTTTTCTCCTCTTTTAAAGCAAGTCTGCCAATGTTCTGGCTGTTTTGGGTGCTGTGGCAAGTGAAGCACTTGATTTGACTGGGTTTTACTATAGTGGGAAACCCAACATTGTTAAGAGGAGAACCAACAAGTTTAATCGGACAAGCACTGGCAGGTAGTAGTTCCCAAAGATTAAATACATTTAAGCATTTATTGTAACGTTGCAAATCTTCTTCTAAGCATAACACTTGGTTTTTAAGGATGCTTATTTGAGGCACTTAATATTAAGCTGGGAACTTAGTGTTGTCCAGTATGTATTACATAGTATAGCTTCTAGACAATATAATCATTTATCAGAGTAGATCCTATCTTTCATTGACTTTTATGTACTTCTCTTAGAGATATGACGACTGGCTCTGGGGAAATTGCAAGGATGGGAAGTACCAATGACAGTTTAAGTTCAGTAATAAATCGGGAAAAAGATACCAATTCTAGTCAACAGAATAGGCTAGACAATTTTGGTGGTGAAGCACCTCGTTTCCAAAGTGGAGTTCTTCGCACTAACTGTGTTGACTGCCTGGATCGTACAAATGTTGCTCAGTATGCTTATGGCCTAGCGGCATTGGGACGCCAGCTTCATGCAATGGGTCTTACCGACATACCTAAAGTGGATCCTAATAGTACCATTGCTGCTGCTCTTATGGATATGTACCAAAGCATGGGGGATGCTCTTGCCCAGCAATATGGAGGCTCTGCAGCTCATAATACTGTATTATTTCTTCTTCATTCTTCCTGTCTGCTCCACTTAATTGGCGTTCATGTTCAGTTTAGACTTAGCTCATGGTCATTTGCTTCAGGTGTTTCCAGAGAGACAGGGAAAGTGGAAAGCTACAACTCAATCTACAGAGTTTCTCAAGTCTATAAAGCGATACTACAGCAATGCCTACACTGATGGTGAAAAGCAAGATGCAATAAACTTGTACTGATCTTCTCTGTTATACATTTTTTAATTCCATTACCAAGTCTGTTTACATCTTAGCTGTGCATATTAGTTTGAATATTCTTGCAGTGACAATGTGTTATGTTCTTCGCATAACTACAATTTATTACTCAGTTCTCACTACTTAATATGCTACTAAATGTCCATTTTTGCAACTCCCAACTATTTGCTAGATTTTTGGGTTACTTCCAACCACAAGAAGGAAAACCTGCTCTTTGGGAATTGGATTCAGATTATTATCTCCATGTCTCTGGGACTGGAGAAGAAGACCTTTGTTTGGATTACTGGTAAAAGTTAGAATCTTATGTTGTGATCTTGGACTGAATTTGGTAGATAGATGGCTGAAGGATGTCCTTGTCTATTCCATGGGATGATATTTTGAGTATTTGTGCAGCTTGTCCAACAACCAGGGGTTGGATGCTAAGTCCACAGACATCACTGTTAAGCATTTAGGTGTTGGGATGACTCTTGCACCTATTCCAGCATGCAGGGAAGATTTTTATCGAATGAAGCTGACTTCATTTGATAAATTGATTGAGAGGACATGCAGCGCAATAAAAAATGTAAGACTTTGTAGTGAACCTGACCAAAGACCTGGTCGTGCTGCAGGAAACTATGGAGTTGCACCTGATGCAGCGTAATTTCCTTTAACAGAGTTACTGTCTTCTGATTATTTCATCTTACGTTGTGTATACATCATAAACATGTTGATTTCATTATCTCTTGTGTTTGCATATGTGGTTGTTACACGTCTAACATGATTCTGCTAGTTCTATCTTCTAACATGTCACATCTCTGGAGTTTTGATATCTAATATAAATATACTGACTCAAAATCTCACTCACCCACTCGTAGACAAAAGCACCCATAAATTACATCTGGAAAATGCCAGAATTAACCTGGACAGTTGCATTATTTGTGGCTGTTTCTGATCTACGATCTTTACATTCTTAGAGTGACATCTTGGCATGGGCTTGTGGATCTGTATGCTGTCTCATTGCCATCAAGATGCCAAAAGATAACCACATTTTCAGTCCTCTTTCTGCCTTTCCGATTCTGATCTTAATTTCATTGCAAAATTATTAACTAGGTTATTTTCGTCAACTCCGTGAGGAATTTGGCCACAATTATCTTATTAGTCCTCTCTTTATATTTTTCCATCATAGTTATCTTTCTTTTGGTTTTCTCTTTTGTTGAAATCTTCCTACTATAATGTCCTTTATAAAAAAAAAGTTCCATGATTAAGAGATATAGATAAAAAGTTTTTGACTTTATTTTTGTGCTAACAATAGTAAGAGTGTTCCAAAAGGAGAAATTATCTTAAAAGGAGCAAATTCGGAAAATACAATTTGGAGAATTAGAAAAAAAAATATGATTATCATGGAACACTATTGTTGAAGCTTCTAGTTGAATTTGAAAATGCAATAATAGATCAATAGACTTTCCTCTTTTCTTTATTATAGCTGTTGGATTACTGTTTTACATCGTACCTTATTAAGTGCTAGCATGATCTGTTGTTTGTGGAAAATTGAATATTTTCCTTCATGTGTTACATTGAATGTAGTGAGATACAGCTCAAGAGCCCAAATTGGCTCTTTGGTCAGAGGAAGTATGATGATAGCAGTGCAAACCCAAAAGCATCACAAGGGGAGCTTGAAACTGGAGAAATTGAAAAGGATAGAATTGATTACTGTGATTTGAATTGGCTTTCATCTCTAGGTGACATGAACGAGGAGGATATCTTCCAGAGGTATTTCCTTTAGATTAGTTTTTTCTTTTACCTTTTGTTAATGCAGTAAATAGTAGGATTAGACTGGTTTTGTGGGTATGCTATAAACTCAAAAAGTCAAGCTCAGTTTCTTGATTTTAGGTTCAATGCATGGTCGTGAACATCCCCTTTTGTTGCTCCACTAGATCAAATTTGTTGGATAAGATATATGCCATATTTAATGCAATGCTCCTAGCTTGCAAATAACAATTATTGTGGTTTTAGAGGGAGGCATAGTGCTAATAAATGCTTGGTTATAAATATCAGACCAAACTGGTTAGTCGAACCAATAAACTTGTGAAGCAGTCAGGAAGCCAGTTTGGTTCTTGCATTGAACCATTTTGACATTTGACCTAATAAAAATCATAAAAAGCTTCTTGTCCCAAGAGAAAAAGCGTTGAGTCAAACAGTTAAACCATACATGTCTTTATTATCAACAATAAAAGAGTTACTTCTAACTCTATTACTTTGTAAGTCTTCCTTCTATCTAAGTTAAAAAAAATTAGACGAGAATTAGTTTCTGATACAATTAGATATATTGTTGGTTGTCATATTATGCAAGAAAATTTTCTTGTAAAAATAATTCGCATGTACTATTTGTATGAATTTATAATAACTTAAGCAGCAATTTACAAAAAAATTGCAATATTATACACTTGTAATACCTAAAGATTAACTTTTGATAATAAATAAATAATG
>JANIHY010000208.1:10866701-10876950 GCA_027479065.1 Erythroxylum brevipes
CTACATTTGAGAATATTTGCTGAATTTCCTATAATTTGTAATGGCATGAAGCCCCTTGGATTATGGGGTGTTTAATTAATAGATGGAATGCATGTATAGAATGTATGTGCGTGTATGTATGTTTGTATGAATCGAAATGGTATGTATGGATGTTGGGATCGGGTCCGTGTTTTGAAAGCTCGGAGCGGGCTCGGCCCAAGGGGCCGCCTCAGGAATCGGGATCCGGGACCCGAGCCCAACATATGAGGCATTCACAACCTTCGATGGGAAGTTAGTGACTTCGTGAAATGCCATCGCGAGCTAGAACTCTGGGAAGTATGGGGGAGATGATGATGGAGGCGATGGTCGTTGATAAACCTGATTTAGGAAGGTGCGCAAATCCCGGAAGCTATATGGTTATTGGAGATCATGATCTTAGTTTAAATGCCAAGATTGCAGCTGGAAATGGGAAAGGCAAGGAAATCGTGGAGGATTCTAGTTAAAGGGAGAAGAATGTGGCATTTAAAGGGGATGAGGATGGGGTGGTTCTGTTGGACTCAAAACGTAGACGTATGGTAGAGCATCGGGGATTGGAGGAGGATGGGCTTGAGAATAGCCACATGTTTTCTGCTATTGTGGACTCAAAAATGGACTGTTGGCGGGACCTGTGGATCAGGCTCGCCAGTCCTCATGAGTTGTATAAGTTGGAATTGCCGTGGGATGGGTAACCCACAAGCAATTCATATCTTTCGGGACATGGTTTCCGCTAAAAAACCCAAAGTGCTTTTTCTTATAGAGATTATATGTAGTAGGGAAAAGCTAGATCGTATTAAAATTTTGTTGGGCTTTGAAGGTCTATTTAGTGTTGAGCCCAATGGTCAGAGTGGGGCTTAGCTCTGTTCTGGAAGAGAAAGAACGACGTTCGTTTGCTTGGGTTTTCTTGCAGACACATAGATGTTGAAATCAGTATTGACGGGAGGGATGGTTGGCACCTTACTGGGTTCTATGGAGAACCAAATCGTAATCGTAGGGAGGAGAGATGGAACTTGCTCCGAAGTCTTGCCTCTAAATTGAATTTGCCCTAGGTTACTATTAGGTTACTATTAGGGAGCTGCGATTACGGATAGCCACTTGATTGACTTAGGAATGCATGGATATGGTTTTACTTGGTTTCGTGGAATCGACACTGAGAATCAGATCGAGGAACGACTAGATCGGGTGTTGGCTTGTGCTCGATGGACTCGAATGTTTCCCTATTATAAGGTGAGTAATTTGTAGGTTACCTCATCTGATCATTCTCCTATATTTCTGGATCCTATTGTCGTGTCAATTTGTGTGGGTGTTAAAAGTTTCAAATTTGAAAACGCGTGGTTAAGGGATTCCAGGTTTTTGTCCATTGTTGAAGATGTATGGAAACAAAATGAGGGGTTTTCTTTGTGGGATAAGTTGAAAGATTGCAGTGAAGCTCTAGCAATTTGGGGGAAGGAGATAACAGGCCAATTTAGGGAGAAACTCACAAATCTAAAAGTTGATATGAAGAGAGCTCGAAGAGGAGATGATGGATTGTCTGAGGCTGATTTCCGTAGATTTCAAGAATTATATCATGAAACTCTTAGACAGCAGGAGATATTTTGGAGACAAAGGGAAAAAATGTTGTAGCTTCAAGATGGAGACTCGAATTCCAAGTTGTTTCATGCGGTTGCTTCTAAGCGTAGGAGGAAAAATTATATCACTCACCTAAAAGATCGAGCAGGGGTGATTCAAGATTGGAATTCGGGCTTGGGTGAAACTGTAGTGGATTACTTTAAGGATCTTTTTACAACTACTCAGACAAGCACAGGTACTGTAGCTGCAACTCTGTCCCCATCTGTTACTCAAGTGCATAATGACCTGTTGTTAAAACCTTATACGGCAGAGGAGGTAAAAGGGGCAGTGTTTAGCCTTCACCCTGATAAAGCTCCGGGAATGGATGGGATGAATGCCGCTTTTTGTCAAAATTGGGGGAGGATGTAATACATGATTGTCTTTATTTTATTTATAATTGTTATTTGCCTGAATAATTGACTAAGACAACTATTGTTTTAATCCCAAAGAAGAATTCACCAGAGACGCTGGCAGATTTGAGGCCAATAGCTTTATGTAACACTTTGTATAAAGTAATCATGAAGATGATTACTAGTCGGTTGAAGACAATCCTTCCAGCCTTGATTTCAGAAAATCAAAGTGCTTTCGTTCCTCATAGACTCATATCGGATAATTTCCTCGTGGCCTATGAGATTAATCATTTTCTGAAGAGGAAGACTCAGGGGGTGGTAGGCAAAGTAGCTCTTAAGTTGGATATGAGCAAGGCATATGACATGATTGAATGGCAATATTTGGAAGAAGTACTCATTCGACTGGGATTTCATATACAATGGGTCCGATTGATCAAAATATGTGTTTATTCTGTTCAGTATTATGTGATGTATGATGATAAAATGCTTGGGCCTATTTATCCAGAGCGAGGGCTGAGGCAAGGCGATCCTCTCTCGCCTTATTTATTTATTTTATGTGTGGAAGGACTGTCATCGATGATCCGATCTTTTGAGAGTCAAGGTCTTATTCATGGCTGTAAAGTTGCTGCTGGAGCACCTGCTGTATGACACCTTTTCTTTGCTGATGATAGCTATATCTTCTTCTCTGCACATCTTTGGGAAGCTGAAGCTATCCGAGAGATCTAACACATTTATGAATTGGATTTGGGTCAGCTGGTGAATTTCAACAAGTCCTTTATTATATTCATCTCTAATACTCCAACCCAGCAGAGAAATATTATTTCTTCTTGTCTGTCCGTGGAAGTGGGCACTAAGGAAACTGTGTATTTGGGTTTACCTTCTCTTACTGGACGAGATAAGAAGGAAATATTTTCATTTATTGAAAAGAAGCTATGGAAACGTGTATATGGTTGGAATCGGACTTATTTATCAAGGGCTAGAAAGGAAATATTGTTGAAGTTTGTTGCTCAATCTCTTCCGAACTATGCCATGACTGTTTTTATATTGTCGGTGGGTGTTTGTAAGAAAATTGAGATGGTGCTTAATTTTTTTGGTGGGGTACGAATTTATGACAAAGTTGAGGTATTCCTTGGATGGCGTGGGAGAAAATATGTTGGCCGAAACATCTAGGGGGTATGGGGACTTTTTACAACTTCAATACGACTTTGCTTGGGAAACAATTTTAGCATTGTTGGCTGATACTTCTTCGTTGGTGGCTAGAGTTCTTAAACTCGTTATTTTCCGCGAAGCACAATATGGGATGCAAAAAGAGGTACTAACCCCAGCTATACTTGGAGCAGTATTTTCTCTAATATAGATTTTGTCAAATAGGGATGTAGGAAACGTGTTGGCGATGGAAGTACAATTAGTGTTTGTTCAGATCCTTGGCTGCCAGATGTGGAGAACCCTTATGTCACTTTGTTTTTAGATGATGATTGGCGAAATAGAAGAGTGTCGAACTTGATTCTTCATGACCTTAACCAATGGAATTTGCCTTTAATCTCAGTAGTATTTAATGCGCGAGATAGAGATTTAATTCTCCAGATTCCACTGAGCATACATCGAAATATTGATGATTGGGTTTGGGCTTTGGATAGGAAAGGCATATATTCAGTTAAAACTACTTATCGTTATATTCACGCCGCCCCTCCAGGTTTGAATCAGATCCTTCCTTCTCTTATTTCGAAGCAGTTTTGGTCTCTGAACATTCCTACTAAGATTAAAAATTTCTTTTGGCGTTCTTTAAATGCTTGCTTGCCAGTACTTGCTATTCTAATAGATAAAGGAGTTGATATTTCACCTTTGTGTCCTATTTGTGGTATTGGTTCTGAATCTATCTCACATATCTTATTCGAGTGTTGTCGTGCTAAGGAGGTGTGGTCTCTTTCGCATCTGGGTTTTTTCCATCCCATCTCTGTTGTGTTACCTGATTGGTTCTCTTTTGTTGCACATAACTACACTGATGATGATCAGTGTTTGGGTATATCTATATGTTGGGCATTGTGGAAGAATAGGAATGATTTGGTTTGGAATGGGCTTCAACATTCAACTCAAGCTATTTTGTTTTTGGCTCGCTCGATGTTGAGGAATTGGAATAATGCTAGGAGGGGCCATTCTGCAAGTGTACATAATGCTAGAGTTACTCCTATTGTGTTGTAGAAACGTCCAGTTGGATTCATTAAAATCAATATAGATGCAGCTATTTTCAAAGAGGCAAGGATGACTGGCACTGGATTTGTTGTTAGGAATAATAACGGTGATTGCCTAGCAGCAGGAAGTAATATATTTTTAGGGATTTTGGATCCGTCGACAGCAGAGGCTATGGGTGTCATGAAGCTTTGAGTTGGGTTAAAAAGCAAAAGTTACACTTTGTTATTATAGAATCAGACTCACAATTGGCTATTCAAAGTCTTCTTTCAAATAGTCTCAATCGATCGGAGGTTGATTTTATTGTTAATGATTGCTTATTTCTTTGTCATTCCATTAATGATGTTCATTTTGGTTATTGTAAAAGATCTACAAATTGTGCAGCTCACTTTTTTGTGAGAAATTTTAGTTCTATGTCAGGTCTTGTTTATTGGGATTTATCCTTTCCTGCTTGTATTGTTTCAGCTTTAGCTGCGGACAATTGTTATTAAGGAAGTTTTCAATTGGATTTTAAAAAAAAAATTATATAAAATATATGTGTGTATGGCAAACGTATTAAATGTGAAAATAAATTTGTATATATCAATCTCCTCCCAAAAAACGGTGAGAGTAAGAAGCTCTCTCCTTTCTCTAGATTTCCTTTACTTGCTAATCATAAATTCACACCTATCTCCATGCACTTGTAGTGTTGGTTCTTGAGTTCTTGTTATTTACCTTTTCTTCCTTACACTCTCAATCTCTTCCCCCACCCTGATTCCCTACCATTGTAGACATTACTAGTTCACATATCTCGTTTCTCTTCTCTCTTTTGGTAATTACTTTTCAAGCTTTTCCACCTTCTCAACCTGTTTTTCTAAGACTATGAAGATGTAAGCCACAGGAGCAGTGATAGATAACATGGAATTGGCATTTCCACCCACCCTCTCTTCCTCTTCCATGTCGAGCAAAGAGCTATCAACCTTAAGTGGCTGGATTTAGGAAGTAACTACACCTAGGATCTAACCAACTCAGGATGAACCGAAGGAAAGTGGTAGGAGACTCGTTAGAAAAGCCACTTGCAATATTGCCCTCCCTGTAATATGAAGAATGGCAAGATTGTAGCACTAACCATTGTTGAAATTTTCCTTGATTGTAGACTACCTCTCCAAGTAATCAAAAAATGGACACATACAAGGTGAAAAGGTAGAGGGATACAACAAGTATTAATCTTATAATATAATCAATTTTTGTTCACATTTCAGGGTGTAAATGAAGCAAAGCTTATAGTTGAATATGGTCCATGATGTTCGATCTACCTCTTTTCCTCCAAGTTTAGAGACCAGTCATCAGGCTAGACAGAGTCAAATATGAAAATATTATATTATAGGTGAACATACACAATGTCCCCTTAGAAAAATAGATAACCAAGGGGCTTAGTTCATTGGCTCGTTACCTAAATATATATGGATGAAATAACTGCAAAAAGAAAACATGTTAGGTTTGTCTGATTATGTATTAGTGTGGAGTTAGATCAAGAGCTTTGAGGAGCCATCCCAATGTTGAGGCTCGGTGAGGAAGGTAAACTAGTAGAAGATGAGGTGAGTGTTTCCTATAATTAGAGACCTAATTTCAAACATCAGGGTAAAGTTTGGAAGCCAACTGGAAGGGTTTTTGCTAAAGGTGATTATGAGGGATTGGTGAATCTTAGATGCAGTCTTTCAACCTTAAGGGAGGGATCTTGATAGATGTATAATTAATCATATTTATACCCCATATTTGATGTATTTTTGCTTGATATTTTATACTTTTGTTATATATTTGGTATGTAATTCGCTCTAAGTGCGTTTATAGGTTATAATTGCCTTCACGAACTTAAAGGAGAAAAATTCAAATAAAAACATGGCATAAAACAAAAATTTGAAGCATAGAAGGGTTACACGGTCGTGCTTGGTTGTGGATCAACCTATGCACTTCTCCCTATTAGTGCAAAATTACAATTTTAAGCGTTTTTGGAGATACGTGGTTTGATACATAGTCGTGTACCAAACTGTGTAAGTCTTGAAAATCCTAAATTTCAATATAATGTTTAGAGGCTAATTGAGGAAAGCAGGCATTAAAAGGTGATTCCAGATGTGGTGATCATTCTCAAGGGTGATTTTGGTTCAAAGAAGTGGAAAACGCGAAGAAATCATCAAAAAATCTATCGAAATACAATATTAAACATCTACCTTACAAGAATATTTGATAGAAGACAATGAAGGAAATTTAGAATTATGAACTTATTGTTTTCAATTCATTTTTCTTTCAGTTTATGTTTGATTTCATGTTCTATTATGTGTAACTAAATGTCTTGTTAGTGTTTAGGCTAGATGAACCCTATGTTGATACTTTAATATGTTTTGATTCCTTTATTAATGCAATTGGTTGGTTGATATGTTATGATCTAATTACATATTTTATTTATATTTTAATAAATTGATAATATTAGATCATAACCTAATTTCATAAATAAAGATTGAGAAATCTTGTTTATGAATAAATATACAGTAATTGGAAGGAGTTGATTGTGACCCTAGAGATATGATGACATAACTTTTCCATATTAGGGTCAAACTTAACAAAGGGATTCACAAATAGATAAAGCAATCTTATAAACTTTAACTTGAGTATTCAGTTGAAAACTTTAGAATCAGTTGTTAAAAGATTCAAGGCCAGCTACTAGCATACCATAGGAATCTCCAAAGTCTAATAAATCAATAAAACAATTACATAATAAAAGATCAATTTGTTAAGGTTTTTAGGGGGATTCAAAACCTAGATATTAATCTTTTGATATCGATAGTTTTCTAAGTGATTTCTTATTTTTCTGTTTAATATCGTTGCCTATTTTATTTTTCCTGCTTTAGTTTTATTTTCTTTTAATTAAAATCAAAACCAAATTTGTAGACTAGATAATAAGATAACTGTAATTACTAGTATTTATCGTCTTCATAGGATTGACCTGTACTTACCGATATTAGCTACAACTACATCGTGCACTTGCGGTTGATTCAATATTGACTAACTCAAAAAAAGTCAATCAGGTTTACTCAAGCACCTAGTTAGATTGTAATACCTAACCGTAATGCATACTCTACCTTCAACCCAATTAGGGTAGAAAATGCTCTGGTACTAGTACAAAGAATCTTAAGCAAGGAGCATGAAGCAAATAGAAATATATTAGAGCAATCCTCAAGCACCACTTTAAGTGAAGAACAACAGGATGTAAACAAGGATGTAATTGAAGAGAATGTTTCAAGAAAAGTCATAATGGAGCAAAAACAAGGATAATTCCAAAGCAGAAAAAATCGAAAACAAATAAAAGAAGTAAGGTAAGGGCCTTATCACCTCTTCATCCTTTTAATGTCCATTATTGCTTGGAATACTAAAGGTATAAATTGCCCTAATAAACTAGTAGTCATTAGGGATTTTACTAAAGAGACTAAGCCCATTTTGTTAGGATTATTATAGACTAAGCTGAAGCAAGATAATATGGTAAATCTAAGAATTTTGGGTAGTTTTTGGACACCTTTATCAAACTATCAGTACCATCGCCTTGGTAATATAATTGTGACTTATGACCCAAAAAACTTAATCGTTAACCTAATCGACTCAAATGACCAGATAAGGCACCTTGAATTGATACTACTTTAAGTAAATCATAGAATAAATGTCAAACTCATATATGCCCCAAACTTCAACTTTCAAAGGAAAGACTTATAGGAGAAATTAAGGGATCTTCAATCAATAATGCAAGGGCCTTTGATAGTACTTGGAGATTTTAATAGTGTCCTCCATATGAGATTAAGAGATATACAAGCCCGAGATCTTAAAAATCTGATGTTGGGGAATGCATACAAAGCATATGAGTGACTGACTTAAAGATGGAGGATTGGTTTTCCTCTTGGAGCAATAAACAAGATCAATGTTGGCTACTAAGGAAGAAATTGGATTAGGCTCTAGTGAAAGAAGGTTAGATTGATAAATTTTCTACAAGTAAAGCAGTCTTTAAAGCCCGAAGAAATTTATATGATTATCTTATAATTATACAGCATCCAGGTATTAGTTAGATTAGGAAGAGCCCTTTTTGATTCAATAGCTTCCTAGTGGAGGAAATGAGCTTTGCTGAAGCAATAACCAAATGCATGCAGCAAGAAAATAGGGAAACTACAATGTTTATATTTGCAAGGAAACTCAACCTTTTCAAGAAGGAAATGAATAAACTCAATGCTAAAAGGCAAATGAATACTAAGGAAAGTATGAAAGCTACAAAAACCAAAATGGTGTAAGCCTAAGCTTCACTGTATCAAAATCATAATGATCCTTAAATAAAAAAAGAAGAGGAAATGGCACTGAAGGAGTATGTTAGAGCTAATGAGATCCATAATCCTTTAAGGAAGCAAAGAGCACATAACAACTAGTACACAAAAGATGACTAGAACACAAAATTTTACATAATTCTTTCAAGGCCAAGTCAATGATTGATAAGATCTCCTTCTTCACAAGAGCTGATGATTCTAATATTTCCTTACAAGGATAAAATCCACAACTATTTTAGTAATTTTCTTGGACAACAAGTAATTAGTATATCCACTCTCCCTCTCCTCAGATCCTTCATAAATAACTCAATCAGTGAAGAAATGGAAAACTCCCTGTACAACATAGTAACTATTCAATAGGTAGAGAAAGTAATATTTGAATTGAACCCCATCAAGCTCCTATGCCCAGATGGCTTTAGTGGTTTTTTCTTCCATAAAGCCTATGATCAGACATATAGGAGTTGAAGCAATCTAAGAGTTCTTTACCAACAGAGGCTGCTAAAATGATTTTATAAAACACATATCTACTTGGTCCCAAAGAATAAAAATTTGAGCTCTTTAATCCATTTTAAGCAAATAACTTACTGTATTTATAAAGATATCTCTAAAATGCTAGAAATTAGATTAAAAAGAGCTCTACACACACTAATTGGAGACTCACAAGGAGCATTCCTAGAGAGAAGACTAATAGGGGACTATTAAGTGGTCTTATCAATAGGAACACTTGACTTTAACTTAAGAAAAGTATGCCAAGCAAGATTGCAAACATGGTCAATCCTTCACCAAGCAAAAATGAATAACAAAAGAAAGGTCTATTGTCCCCAAGTTTAGAGACCTGGTCTACAAGTAAATCAAGGCTATAAATTGGCCATGTTTTAGCTATTTTTTCACACGTATAAAAACAAGACAAAATGAAAAAGAGAGATTGAGAGCAAAGACAAATATTTCAGTGTTGTATCAAATATTTGATGATAAAAAATGAGGGAGTTTGTGAGTGTAAGATGAGAAAAATATTAAGTATTTTTATGCATAACTCAGAGTGGGCATTTTGGTCTCTTTTTCTCTATAACTGCCAAGAATTGTACTCTTGAGGGTTGCTTTTGGTGTTTTGCGTTAGTTAATTTTATAGAGAAATTTGTGTTACCCATTATATTTAATAGTGGAAGAAATATTAGTTTGTGCCAATGGTTTTTACTCCTCACCCTGAGGGAGTTTTCCACATAAAAATTCAGTGTCTCAATTTCGTAATTTTATTTATTATTTTGCTCCATAATTAACGCAAAGATGGTAAGATTAATTTTTGTATTATTTGATTACGCACTAAATTCCTCCCACATAACCTAACCACTATTATTAGGGTCAAGTTCAGTTATTATTGTGTTAAGCCATAGAGAGTAGATTTAGTAGTTTTGCTAAATTGAATGGCACAAATTACCACATATGGAGAAACAAGATGACCGATCTGCTACATTTGTCAGTATTTGTGACGAAAAAGCTAAAGAGTAAGTCAGATGACAATAATAACAACATCTCAGCAGAAGTCCCACTAAGATGCAGAGTTTAGGGAGGTCTAGAAGTACGCAATCTTACCTTAATTAATAAAGATATTATTTTCAATACACTCACAGGAAAAAAATGTAATATATAAAAAATAAGAATAAAGAATAATAAAGATACATATTAAAATAAAGGTAAATAACATAAAATAAAATAAAAATAGACATAAAAGATAATAATAAAAATAAATACTTA
>JANIHY010000208.1:10900933-10912309 GCA_027479065.1 Erythroxylum brevipes
AATACTATTGAGTCTTTTAAATTTTAATTTTTTTATATTACCAATTGACTTTTGGTGTTTTTAAAATATTAATCACTTGATTTTATATTAATTTTAAATTTTTGGTTGAGATTAGGGAATTGAATAGGCCAGTTAGTGTAGATTAGGTTCAATATGCCCAAATTAGAAGCCCTAGCACTTGGGTCAGACAAATACAATAAAATGCTGTTGGATTTAACGTTTTATCAATTTTGCATACTCAAAGAACACTGCCTTTTCTTTCTACAGCTTTTTGTACCTCAATGGAAGACATCGAAGATTTGCTTGTTGGAAGTGGCAATGGTGCTCCTCCTGGATTTAGGTTGCCGCTTAATAGTGTTGGAATAAAACCCAGAAAGCATATCAAAAACAAACCTAGCTTAACTGCCCATAACCTCACTCAATCTCCTTTCTCTCCGAAAGTTCCCGGCACTCAGGTGAGGAAGACATACACTACCTTTATCTGTCTCTGAATTTGCGTTCTTTTATATGTGGCAGTTACGTTTTCTTACGTTCTTCAATCTCTTTGTACCCCAGACTATATATATCAAGACTTTTGGATGCTCTCACAATCAGGCAAGTTTTTTTATTGAATTCACGGCTATCCCAGTTCGTAATTGGATGTTTGATGTAGTTTACAAATTCTCTACATGTGCTTCGTTTTAACCCGGATGATTTTTTGCAGTAGTTTGCTCCTTGAAATGTTGTTAAGTTGTTAGTATGAGGTTTATATATATTAAATTCAGCACATATTGGTGAATGCCAGCTTATGTGCAATGAATGAGCAACATGATCTGCCCTTTGATTTCGTTTTGATTTTTGATTGTGCCTTTGATGCATGTGCTTGGCGATACCCTTCTGGTTGGGAAAGTTTATACTTCTAGAGTATTAGGAAGCTAAAGGCTGAGAACTGAAAAAGAAAAGTTTGAAGTTTTGAAGGCTGTTGAAGCTTTCTATGTAATATGATGGTCCAAGATCAAAAGTGTGTTACTTTACTTTCCCAGCTGCTTTTGGAGCTGAGTGATGGTGAAAATGTTAACATCCTTCTAGAGGTTATTCTGTGCGCTGACATTCTGTGAATGGGAAGTATACCACCGAGGCAGTAAACTTACAGTTCTACATAAACAATGAGTAGGTTAGGTTTGTAGGCAGATGAGGATCATTTACTACTATTCAGTTCTGGATACAGCATTTTTTCCTTTATTGCATTGTTTCATTTCGTTTCTTTAGTGGCAATTGTTAAGTAACACCAATTTTCATTTCATTTTTTTCTGCCTAGCAAAAGAGTGTTGTTGAGGAAACAAATTTAAGCAGTCATAAAACCACTTGTTTTTGGAAGTGTCAACTACAATGGAGTTGCTAGCTGTCAGACTTAAAGTTAAATCCAAAGTGATTCATGACAAACATCAAAGATTGTCAATTGGGGTTTCAACATCCGAAAGATCAAAGAAACTGAGAACATCATTGAAACATCTCTAAATGAATTAAATAAGATTATCACAAATCATGACATATTTTTGGGAGCCTCTCCATGTAATCAACGCTGATACATCATTGTGCATGTCTTAACAATCCTGTATAGACCGTGATGGTGGCAGCATAAGGTTGGTGTATGATAGCAGCTTCTTTTCGTGGTCTTTTAAAAGGAAAATCAATGGTGGCTAATGGTGAAAAAAATAGGCCTGAATGTTTTTGAAAATTTGAGAACTTATGCATAGCCTATAGTATCAGTGGTACTGTAGGTCGAGAGTGTACAAAAAGACTCACTTAGACAAAGTCAATGAAGGGTCAGGGGGGAGTTGATTTGTCTTCTATTTCATTATTTTCTTCTCTTTTTATAGCTGATTCTATCTGGTACTCTTGCATTTTTTAAGGCATGCCTTATCCTGACCAAAAATTTTTTTCCCAATAAATGGACATTTTACGACAGAGTGACAGTGAATACATGGCCGGTCAGCTTTCATCATTTGGCTATGCACTAAGCGACAATCCTGAGGAAGCAGACTTGTGGCTGATTAATACGTGAGTTCTCTTCCATTTCTTATTGTTCTGTAAAAATTCAAGCCCATGTACTTAACACCAAGACTGCGCCCCTATAAGAGCAAAAAGTCGCATGCTGGGATATTGGATGAAATAGCTGCACAGATGTTATGAATGTTTTATCCTTCATGATTTTAAATGGTCATGTGAACATGCTAGAGGCGGTTTTAGTTGCAGTAACAATTTACGCTTATCCATTTATTTTTACTTCTAGAGAAAGTAAATTTAGATAAATGCACGAGGTCTTTAGATGAGTGGAAAAGACTTTTTGTGGGAATTCCTGCCTCCCCAAAGGGTAATCATCAGCTAACCCCATTTTGTAGACCATATGAAATCAGCACCAGTTAACAGTTTAGGAAAACCCTGAAGTTTCCTGAAGCTAAGGAGTTGGGCAATGCATGACAGCTTACAAAATGTATTTCTTTGTTGGAATGTGGACAAACTTGTTATTGCTTGGGTGTTGATGATTTGTATTCCCTGATGCAGATGCACTGTAAAGTCGCCAAGTCAATCTGCCATGGATACACTGATAACAAAAGGTAAAAGTGCAAAAAAGCCATTGGTAGTTGCTGGTTGTGTGCCCCAAGGAAGTCGAAACTTGAAAGAGCTAGAAGGAATTAGTATAGTTGGAGTCCAACAAATTGACCGTGTGGTTGAAGTTGTAGAGGAAACTCTGAAAGGTCATGAGGTGCGGCTGTTGAATCGCAAGACTTTGCCAGCTCTTGATCTTCCAAAGGTGATAGGTCTACAGTCATATTGTGGTTTTAACATGTCCTTCCATCCCATAGGATTTATTTGTAGGTTTATATTCCAAAATATTTTCTCCATCATACTCGCTAACATTACATACGCACAGAGGATTATGGGTGAAAAAGAAAACTAGATGTCAGTTTGAAATTGCTGATGCACTTTCATTTAATCATCTTGAATCACATTTTTCTTGGATTATGACTTCTCTTTTCTTAACATGTATTAAACTTGATATTCCCCTCAGGTTCGTAAGAACAAGTTTGTTGAGATTCTTCCAATTAATGTTGGTTGTTTGGGGGCTTGCACTTACTGCAAGACAAAGCATGCCCGTGGTCATTTAGGGAGCTACACTATAGACAGCCTTGTAAGTCTTTACTAGAATAATTGATCTTCCTTGATATGGGATTATTCTCCATCTGAAATTTCTCTTCTCCAGGTAGAACGTGTAAGAACTGTTGTATCTGACGGAGTCAAGGAAATATGGTTGAGCAGTGAAGATACTGGAGCCTATGGTAATTCTTTCATGTTTATGATTTCAAACTTTTGAGTCACTTAATTAAAATATGGTAGAAGTTCCTAGATATATTTTGAGACAAACCTCAGACCTTCCATCTCTACGTCTACACAGTTAACAAGTGATTATTGATCATCATTTATATAATTAATACTCATTTCTACAATTTCTAACAATATGTTATGACAACAAAATATTAGCATGATTAGATTAAACTTACTATCTCACAGGTTGGAGAAACTATCTAACCACTTAAGTTATACGCTTAAATTTCTCCTAATAAACGCAACTGTAATTTGAATGGTTTAAAATTTTAGCTGGTATTATGAAATTTTGAATCTGCTATATTATGTTGTTTCAGATTTTTTTTATTTTTAGATTTAGTTCTAATTATTCTTTTAGTTACGTGGCATTGCTTTAAAACATGGTTAATTGTTGAACTTTTTCCCAGGTATGTTCTGTAAATATTGATTACTCCATGAATGTATAGCATGTTGACTGTTGAAAATGAAAATGAACTACTAGTCTCCATATTATTCAGCATCAAAAGTCAGTTTCTTAGAAGCTCAGTTTAAGCTCATCTAAATCATCATCTGTTGTTTGAGAAAAATAATTGCATTGGCTATTATTCCTTTATCTTCAGTTAAGCTATTGAGCAAATCTTGATATTCTTAAAATCTTACAGGTCGTGACATTGGGGTTAATCTTCCAAAATTATTAAATTTTATTGTTGCTGCACTCCCTTCTGATGCCAGTACTATGCTTCGAATTGGGATGACAAATCCTCCTTTTATCCTTGAGCATTTGAATGAGATAGCTGAAGTTTTGCGTCACCCATGTGTATATTCCTTTCTTCATGTTCCTGTGCAATCTGGGAGTGATGCCATATTGAGTGTAAGTAGAATGAATCTTATCAGCTGGATGTTTGCTTTTCCTTTATTGCTTATAATGATATATGTTTTACAACCCTTAAAAGTGATTATACCCCCCTAGTCGTGAAATGGTACAAATTACGTGAGCTTGCTGACTGCATGTTCTATTTAACAATCATATCTCATCTGTTTCACTATTTTTGTTTCAGGCAATGAATAGAGAATACACTGTGGGCCAGTTCAGGACTGTGGTAGATACATTGACTAATCTAGTTCCAGGGATGCAGATTGCTACTGATATCATTTGTGGATTCCCTGGTTTGTTTGCAGATTCAATTCCTGCTCATGGTTTTCTGCACTTCACATTCATAAAGTTCTTGAGTTAATATTTTTGGACTGTTAGACAAATTAGGCACTACAGCCGCTTGGTCCCTGTTAAATGCGAAAATCTGAATGTTTGATTTGTTTCATTCAAGTTTTCATATGATTGGGCTGATAGTTGGAAAGACCTAGAATTTTCTTGAGAATTTGGACGGTTTGTGCATGATATTCTTGGAAGTGGAGAAGTTTGCTTGGATGACTCTAAAATATATGATAAACACTGTTTTGTTTTGTAGGTGAAACAGATGAAGATTTTGCCCAAACAGTCGGCCTTATTGAGGAGTACAAACTTCCTCAGGTTCATATTTCACAATTCTACCCTCGACCAGGTGTAATGTTGATTACTTTTCACTCCTCTCATACATGCAATTGTTTGTTGAGTCCTTAAATTGTGCACATTATGTTTTGGTCTTAGTGTGTGTCATGGCATTTGATTTCAGTTCTGGGGTATGTATAGTCACTTAATACAATTCTTTCACTTGTTTTGACAACCCAGGTACCCCTGCTGCTCGGATGAAGAAAGTTCCAAGTAATATAGTGAAGAAACGGAGCCGTGAGTTGACATCTGTTTTTGAGGCCTTCACTCCATATACCCATATGAATGGCAGAGTAGAAAGAATTTGGATTACCGAAATAGCAACTGATGGAATTCACTTGGTAAGACCATATAGTTTCTCCATTCAGCTTGTATGAGCCTTTGGATTCAGCTTTTCCTCGTGATGTACTGAGCTTAAAGTCGAGTAGATAAAGACATTATTCATTTTTTGTATCAGTTTTTACCTTAGTCCCACATTAATTGCCTTGGAACTGTGTTCATAGGCACCTATAGTGCTTTTGTTGGTTCCAAGTTTTCCCTTCTACCCATCATTTTGAACTTCAAATTGAATGGGAAAATTTTGAAGCTCAAATACATCCAACTTTTTCTGTTTGCAAGGTTAACTGGTGCATTCTCACGCATGTCCACCCTGCCCTTTCTCTCTTGCTTATTTTTTGTAAGAAAGTTTTATTCTATTGTATAGATTGCTCCAGTCTTTTTACTTACATATGCTAATTAACAATTAAAAAAGATCTCCTTCATTTTGTATTTTTCCGAACTGAATGATTGTTCTTTCATTTTTTGCAAGGTTGGCCACACAAAGGGATATATTCAAGTTCTTGTTGTAGGTCCTGAAACAATGCTAGGCACTTCAGCTATTGTTAAGATTACCTCTGTTGGAAGGTGGTCAGTTTTTGGAGAGGTGATTGAGACTGTAAACCCAAAATTGGAGACAAATTTCATCAGGGAAATCTCTACTAGCGACGGGCGTTCTCCATGTTCTGACTCATGTGAGGACTGTACATGTTCAAGGGAACCAGAGCCTAGTGCTTGCGGATCAGAGAAATGCAAACAAGAAACTGTTATATCACAGAACAAAACATTGCTTGACGAACAAAATAGAAGAAATCTGATCGGGTGGCTATTAAGGAAGCGGAAAATCCAGGTTAACAAAATGGTGGAGAATGGGATTGCTTCACAACCCTGTAAGAAGCAAGAGATGCATAGGGGCAGCCTGGCTGACTGGGGTATTGTTGATAGGACTCTCCTTGGAGGGGTGCTTGTCAGCTTATTCACAGTTATCGCTATACTAATACACTTGGGAGTTAGGACTATTTCTTCCAAGTAAATGTTTTTGGTATTTTTGGGCCATTTTTGCACAAGAGCTCTCATAATCTTATCTACTAAAACTTTGCTGCTCCAACTATGCCTACCTTAGAACTAACTTTCTGATAGTAAGTGTTGAGCTATGGGGTCATTTGATGTTGTGATGAACTTCAATGTTTCCGCTGATCAAAGTATATGGTAATGTACTTGCTCCGATCATACAAAAGTTTTGCCCGTCACCAACATTTGTTCTTAAACTAGACTCCAATAGCTTCGGTGCACCTTTCTTGAAATTTTTAACTTGTAAACAGCTTATCAATATTACACATTTGTACATGAAAAAAAAAAAAGGGCTACATGAATAGGAGCAGGATATGCTTTTCCGGTGGAAAAGGCATCATCTTTATGGGAGCTGGGCAGCAGGGAATGAATGAATGAAGATCAACGGTTCCTTTCAGCTCCCCTGCTGCAATACTAATAATAGATTTATTTCCTGTGTCATTTTACTTAGACCCAAACAAAAAATTAAAAACAAAAACAAAAACATAGCGAATAAATGTTTTTCCAACTCATATCAACGTGTCTGATTTGGATGGTAATCTCTTGAAGAAGTTGACGGGTGCAGAGGGCAACTTGCTCCTGAATCGTGGATGTCGCAGGAAGAACATTCCGTAAAGCACTGCCACTACCTGGAATGGAGTAACGTAGATAAACACAGCAAAGATGAGTGATAAGAAGATGAAAATGGCTGTAGCCCGAGGATCACGCCAGCTTAATAAAGCCTGAAACCTTTCCCCTTGGCTTGCCAAATCTCCTATCACCATTTGTACCCTCCCAGCAACACTTCTCAGCCTGTCATATCTCATTCTTACAAGGTCGGGTGGTCTTGAGGTAGGAAACTTATCAAACTCCTCATCAAGTTCATCCAAATGAACATTTTCAGCATGAGAAAGCCGAGTATCCATGTACGGTGGATGCCTCGGCCTAAACCGATAATTCCACATACCAATCACAAAGAGATAAAGGAAGATTGTAGGGAGTATCATTTCTGGGTAGCAGACCAGTATCAAGAACAATAAATGCACAAGAATTGTTGTTACTGGGTTTCTCCAGTAACAAATTTCATTTAGCCATTTGCATACTGCTGTGACGCATAAAAGTACTGACATTACGCGTTGGAAGTTGGCCTTGCTTCTTCTCATGCTAAACATATGGTGATTGGCTTCCAACATGTACTCCACAGCTTCACGCCGTAGCGGAGGTTCTGCTCTTTCAAGCCTAGTAGCAATTATGTTCATTGCGTGGAAGCGGAGCCATTCCATTTGCGTTATAGGAATTGGTTGGATATAGTGCATCTTGGGTAGCAATGGCTTACTATATTGAGCGATCATGTTAACCCAAGCTATGGAGGTGAATCTCAACGCCAGGTGAAGTTCCCCATGTTTTTTCAATCCAGATGGTGTCAGGACCAGCAATGGATAGTAATGTGTGTATATTCGGTCCATTTCTAAAGTTGATAGCCGAATTCTAACCTTACCAATTTGCTGATCTCTAGCATCATCCTTGCTACCATTAATGTGCCAATTGTCGAAGACGCCAATGGTAATTACAGTGCAAGAATCATAAACTTCCCAAGTATACTGCTCGTTCCAACGAGGTTCCAGGGTGTCAATAATTGTTCTGGTTCGAACCCATTTATTCCCATACTTTGCCACACAATATGGATCAGTGGTCCTGCCATTCTTGCTCTTCATTGGCATCAAATTTCGCGCACTCAGAATCCCAAGTTCAAGAATTCCGATACTTCCCTTCCTCAGGTGCTTGGATGATGGCTGGAGATCACTGCTGAAATGTGTAGGCTCATCAAGAACATGATACCCTTCCTCTAACCATATACCAAGCAGTATCTTGCTTGAGAATTTCTCCTTCTTTTTCTCACCACCCTCCTCTGCCAATGAAGGCTTTTGCAGATTCAACCACCTAGGATCCGGAAACTTAGTGATCTCAAGTCTACGAGGGATTTCTCTAACTGATATGATCACCTTTCCCATGGTCTCATCCTTTCCAGGTGCAACTCTGTCTTCAACACTTACCATGATGAACTCTTCAAAGGGTTCAGATGTCACAAAAATAAACTCGTCCCTCCAAACTGCGTTGATACCTCGCATAGGTGAAGGCCTGGTAACCTTAACCTGATTCCCAAGTTGAACCCTCACGAATGCCTCCGGCAAGCGACCCTTGTCCGACGGCACAAGATCCTGAGCTTCGATGACTTTTACACGAAGATAAAATAGCTTGGGCGAGAAATATACCTTTGATCTTGTATTGGCAAGGTTTGTGTGACTAATGTCGTGAGCATCACTGTGCCAAGCGTCGGGAAATGATTCATCTGCTTGTGTTCCCATCCAAACTGCAAGCATAACTTCTCCTTTGCTGATCTTGAACCCTTTCTTGTCCTCCAGCCTGTACCATTGAGGAGCCAATGGACTATCCGGCGGTACGCGAAGAGGGACTTCCAATAGATCAAAGAAAACTCTGCCCACAAAATCATCCTTCGCAAAGTCCTTGTCTTTTACGGTAACTTCAAGCAGATTGGACTGCAACCTTTCTTTAGAGAAAGCAAAGATTTGGTGCCACACTGGATTTTGATTCTTCTCCAGGTGTTTAGTCCTGCCTTTATAGTTCCCAAGCTTGACTTCAACGTATGGATCCAGGCTTCCACTAACATCCATCACAGGAAGATCTCTGGCTTTAACCACATTCACGAACAAGAAATGCATCTGCTCCACTAAATCATAGGTGCTGGCGGTCTTGTCCCCGCCTCGGTACCGCAGGCGAGCAGCCACCGGTGGACTAGTTTCAACCAGCACGAACTCGGGGTTCTGCTTGGGTATATTCATTTGCATTACTGTAGGAGGCCCAGCTCGAACAAAATCAGTTCTTGTCTCAACCACAGGGGACTTTTCCTTCATAACATGTTGAGTCTCAAATCCAAACCCAGAAAAAATAGAGGGTGGAGGAACTTGACTATCTTTTGCTGTCGCTGGAGCTGGAGCTGGAGCTGTTCCTATAGAGTGAAAAGTCCTAACTTCCTTTTCCTTCTTGGTTTTGCTATTCTTCTTAATCTCTTCAGCTATATCATCTTTTTCAAACTTGTTGGTATTGATTGCTCCTAGTGGAGTTGCTTCAGTCTCAAGATTACCAGTGGTTGATGGTGGAGCAGGAGGATAAAAATTACCATCATGAGCTGCATAAATCTTTAGTGCTATGTCACCTTTGATATGTGAAAAGAGGCCACGTTTATCAAGAGGGTACCTCTGGATATTTGCTTCCGACTCGGACAAAGGGATGGAGTTGCCTGAGATTCTAACACGTCCAAGAAAGCTCCTGGGGTTATCCCCTTTTCGATCACTGTGCACCACAACGTCAACGGTCTTGTTGGGAAGATCAGCAGGACTGTTCACATTAAAAATAAGCTTTTGGTTCCAACAAGGGTTGAGGTCTTTAGACTTGACTTGAGTCCTCTGTCGCTGCTCATCAAACTCCACTTCTACAAAGGGACTAGCAGAGCCTTGTCCATCTTTGGGCATGAGGTCGCTTGCGTCAAGAACTTCAACTACAAGCTTCGTCATGTTGGGATACGGGCTGAAGCTTGAAGAGGCTACTTGTTAAATTTCAAAAGATAGTCCTAAAGGCACTATTTTTATCACCACAGCCTACTGTATCTTCTTTTTCCTGATAACTACAGTGAAAGGAGGAGAGGTGGTGGTGGGTAAAGAAAGAGTAGCATGGCAACAGTAGAAGAAGCAGGAGGAGGAGAAGAAGAAGAAGAAGAAGAGGAAGATAATTATGGTTGGAAAAGAAGAGAAAGGCAGGTGGGAGAGAAGAGCTTAAAGGGGTGAAGATTAGGACAAGACTTGATCATCTTGAAGCACGAAGACAGAAACATATGTAAGAAAGAAAAAGACACATTTGGTGTTGGTGGAGTGAAAAAAGGAAAGGTGGACCCTTCCTTGAATATAAAATGAAAGAGAGAGGAGGTACTGGTGGTAAATTTGTAGGCTGTATAGAGTCTAGAGAGGAGAAAGGAGAGGAGGGTTGTGTCCAATATTATAATATTTTATTGTGCTCAATAAATCTCAGTCGTTTATTTATGTGAGTGCTGTTTAGATCCCGCGTAGATCTCATGTGAGTCTTACGAAATAAATAGTTAAGATTTTATGAGACAGAATAAGACAGGGTAATACTAAACAGAAGACTTTGATTGAGTTGTGTGAGTATTTGATATTGCAATTATGGGGTTTGATAGGTTTGAATGGATAGAGATAATGTTTTGAAAGTGAACATTCATGAAACGTACACAACTCTCTTCTTCTTCCATAAAACAATTGTACGCTCTTAATAGGAACTCTCCTTTTCAGGGAATTAGACAGATGATGTATTATCTGTGTTTAGGTTGAAAGGTAAGCAATTTCATATTTTGTTCTTTTTTTACCTAAACAAATAAAAAAGTAGAATCATTCTTCTTTTGTTTTCAATTCATCAATCATTTTTTGCATTAACATCTTATCAGGCAATCAGATTGGGATATCCTGTTGCAGTGGTGCTTGTGACTCATCAGTTAGGTGATTCCACTACAAAACCATTTCTTGTAATATTTTAGATGCTAAGATTAGATTAACTAGCAAAGTTCCTGTTTTCTTTCATTAAGCACTTCTCTCTGTGATTTCTGGTAAAATGGCTATGATTTAGAGTGACCTACACAAGCCAAGTGCAATAAGTGCATTTTATGACATTCGTCGGAACCATTAAATGTCACCTTGTACCTGATGTTTCTTTTTTTTATATACAAATTAAAAAAAACTCAGAGCACGTTCACATTTTGCTGGAAGCAGGGTAACAGATCACCTATTCCACTTGCTATTCCTGTCTGTTTCAAGCCATTTCATCACTAATTAGACTTTGACTAAGGGTACGTTGGTTCGTACCAAAAAAAAAATGGTAATAAAAATAGAAATGAATATAATAACGATAGTTGGTTAAGAGGAAGGAATGATTACCATTATCATTGATAATGGTTAGCTTATAAAAATACTAAGAAATAAAATTTTATTATAATTAATTAATCAATCAATTAATTAATTAATTATATTTTAATT
>JANIHY010000208.1:10921605-10932117 GCA_027479065.1 Erythroxylum brevipes
AAATTATAATAAGTTATATCGAAATTAATAATGATAATAACTTACTTTTCCCGAAGCTTTAAATTGTAACGAACAAAAACTAAGTCATTCAACTTCTTATACTTCAATCTATTCCTTTTCTTGGAATGAATAAATTCAAATGTGTTTCAATTTCGTTCGTAACCTGTTGTGCTCACACATTGACTTAAAATCCAAATTGCTAATACAACGATCCATTTCGACCTTGGCATTTCCATTTTGAATACCAAACCTATAGGGTGCCTTCCATTCCTTTTAGAGGATATGACTGAGATTTGTTTCCCGCGTCATATTATGTAACTTGCTTTGTATTTCCTTTTATATAAAAAAATCTGAATTGCAAACCTTTTCAATTATGAAACACCATTTCCAAATTTATTTTACTAAAAAATTGTAACAAAAGTGGTGTTATAAACAAAATAAAGTGTTAATTAATTTCAACAAATAAAAAAAGGAAACAACTAATACTTGGAGAAAGTTTTTCTTCTTTGTCAAATAGCAATGAATATTCTAAAATCTCCGTAAGACAACTTATAAAGCTCCATTTGTGAGTTTAAGAGATCTTGCATTGCGTTAATGCTAACGATTGTTGTAATAGTTAAAAGCATTCCTCTATTAACTTTAACTTGCTAGTAACATCCAGTCTAAAATAGACATTAAGATTACAAATTCTCCAGTTGCAAACAATAAAGAAGAAAGTTATCTTTTCCTTCTCATATTAATGATTGAAAGACATGGTGTGTAAAAAGAAGGTCTATGTTTTAGATTGACCTTGATTGTTTCTATCACTCTTTCTATGGCATCAAAAAATAACCCATTGTTGGCTTTTTTTCACTATCAGTCAAGTGAAGTATCCTTATTAAAGGCTCAAAAACGCATATAACAAATTGGCATTGAAACTAAAATTCTCTATCTTTCAATATAATTTTACAAACCTCAACTTCAGCATTAGACCTAGCATGTTGAGATGCAATCCACTTATCACTTGTAAATATTTGTCTTAACTATTTCTTTATCTTAACAAAAGAATGAAGTGATAAGAAATTTGTTGCAAATCTTGTCATAACAGAACGACACAAATTTCTATCATTAGTAAATTCCTTTCTCATCAAATTCAATATCCATGCACGATTATAAATAAACTTTGTCATCTTTTTAGCTTTCTGCATAATCTCATAAATAACAAAAAAATACTTAAGATCACTTATATTCTCCAGCATTAGGTCAATGCAATGTGCAATACAAAGAGTCAAAAAAAAGAATTATAATTATTCTGCAACCTTTTATCTATCGCTTTATAAGCGGAATCATTATCAATAATAAACTGAATAATATTTTTTGGCCCTACTTCATTAAATATCGCAAACAAAGTCTTAGTATTCCTAATAAAGCCAGATGCATTAATAGATTTAAAAAATATAGAGTCATTTGTAGAATAAACCAAAAAATTAATAATAGGATCTTGTCTCCTATTTGTCCAACCATTACACATGATTGAACATCCATAAGTAGCTCAATTCACTTTTATTTCTGCGAAATAACTTTTAATTTCAGAAATAAAACAACTCAAAAGTTTACCTCTTAAGTTATCATCCAAAAGATCTTTATATCTCTGACTATAAGAAGCTATTGCATCCATCATTAGTTAATAGTAATAAGATTGATATGTATTGAATGATGAACCTATATCATACCACCATCTAACTACTGTCATATTGTATATTGCGAGTCGCATCTCTTGATTGCACTGTACTACGAATTGAAGGTTGGGCTCCAGGAGTTATCCATGATGTGAAAAAACTAGTCATTTGCCTTCTTCTCTTCCTCACATCAGGTTCAGGTACTTCTTTTTGGGCCTGAGATAGAATACTATCAGTACCAGTACCAGTACCACCTTCAACATTTCTACAATCACCATAAAAACTATAAAACAAACTTTTACTACTAATTTCAAAATTCAACCTTTCCTTTTTATCTCCCTCATATTGATATTCATTAAGCAATATTTTCATTTGTCACATCATCTCATAACTTACTTTTTTATAAGGTTCCACATCTTCTTTAACCTAAGCTAAATGTTTCTTTAATCGGGCGATTCCTCCACCTTTTTATTTACGTATATTATTATAAGAAATTATATTTGACTATAATTTACTTTTATAAATTTATTTTCGTTAATAAATGATTAATACCTTATTTATTTATTTTTGTATAATTACTAGAACAAGTTTACATGCAAAATTCAAATTTATAATTTTTATAACATATCATTTATTTATATGTATATTTTTAAAAAATTGAACCTTAATTGGACACATCTCAGTAGAAACTATGCACAAGAATAAATGAAATAATAGTGATTAAGTCACATATCTTTCTAAAAAAATTTCAAAGCTTATATGCTTACTAAGTGATTGAATCATCGTAGTGTTTTATCCTTAAGCACTATAGTCCAATCCGCTTTTTTTTTTTTAAGGATATAGATCCATGGTCTTATCTTAGAGCTTACACATATGGTTGGTATAGGATTAGGATATGAAGTGAAGTGACGAAGGAAAGCAGAAAATGAACTGACAAATTTGGCATTATGTGCAACATAATGAATGACACTAGACAATCAAATTGACCCCAATATTCTCATTGATTGGTAATGATGCAACCAGTATGACCAGGACTTGAATGATTGTCCTCGACACACGCAAAGCTTGTGTAATGTGAGTTCATATGGGGTGTGAGTTTACATTCAGGCATAAAGCCCAAGTCCACTAAATTCTGGGCGAATTTGTTATTATGGTATTCTTCAACCCCACTATCTACATGAACTAGTAGTCTCGTTTAGGATTTAGGAATTATAAGGCTTTGGATCAGACGGCATTCCACTTCTTCACGTGTTTTGACTATAAGTTAATATCAAAATGAGGTAATAGACTTTGAACTTAAGACTTTCCATATTTGCATCCCATGGTCAAAAGTTGTTGAACAAAGATGATCACCATAGACACCGTAATCAATTAAGAAGGTATGCTGTTGCCAACTGTTATCTTGTATCTTTGGCAACATATTAACTATGAAAAGGTCAGGTCAGGTCAGACCCAGTCGAGGCGAGTTTGCAACATTTTTTCTAATGGTTGTTGATGTTTGAAATAATGCAATCACTCATCATAAAAAGTCATTAAGAAAGGAGGACTTTTATTGATTACATAGCTTCTTGGTATGTAACTTGAGTGGGATGCAGTACATATATTTTTTGTAAATGTATAATGGAATGGGAAGAACAAATACATGAATTTAGGGAAGCTTAACGAGACTAAATTTCTGGTATACACTATTTTACATTATAATCATACATACCCAGAACCTTGGAAAAGAAAAAGAAGTCCAAGACAGGCACAGATGAAACTTGTTACCATCATGACAGCCTCTCACCTGTTGCAGTGCAAAAGAATGGATTGTTGATCAATCCAACACGTAAAATCTAAAAACTACTACGAGGTTGGTGGCACTACCTTCGTTCTGTTGTCCTCTAGCCGTACATTTGCATTGCCTTTGATGTTCCGTGAGTTCCTGCCCGAGATTTCAACATTCCAACAAGTAAATGTCAATTCAAATGTTAATGTTCCCTTAAATAGTAAAGAAATAGTAAACACAAAACGTTCATTTCTTCACTAGTCTCCCAGAAACCAAATTAAGATAGTTGTCAGGGGAATAATAATGGGGAATACCTCAATCTGCTTTTGAAGAAACTTGACATAATCTGCTGCCTCTTCTAACATGTCTGCAGTGTTTGTTTGCTGCAAGTGACACGAAATCATTAGATTGAGTCATTTCATGACAAATTTGTCGGGATGGAACCACAATATGTGAACCAGATAAGGCAAAATTCAGGCCACAATGTTAAAGAAAAAGGAAAACAAATAAAACCACGAAAAGAATAGCAACATGGAAGTTGAGATTTTATAGTCTAAACCAATCACTTTGCTTCATATTCTTCCTCTTCCTCATTATATATCTCTGAATCGTCATACTTATCATTGTATGGTCATCATTTTTTCAATCAAGCGCAAGTGCATGAATTGCTTATTTAAAAGATATTCATCTAACGTTCATGAGACCAAACTAATGTTATGAAGCAGAAATTTGAAGTAATAATGATAAAACTGAAGATATTCAAACTATTAATGATCAACCACGAGCTCCCTAGATATATAGCTTATTTTAGACATAATCAAACAATGTCTCCGAACATAAGCACAAAGAAATATTCTTCAAGTTTTCAAGGGACTAAATTATTTTGGTATAATTCCTACAACCATTATAATAAACAACATTTCACTATTACTCACGTAACCTCGTCAATTTGTCTCAATCTCAAGAAACCTTTTCGTGAACTCTCAATTATTGCCTCACAATCTCTTTCTTATACCCTACTTTCTATAATTCTGTACTCTTCACTCCCACCATATCCTCATTCCTTATCATCCCCCTTATCTTAATCTTTAAGAAATTCAGCAATTTATGCTACAATACTTTCTCACTTTTCTCCTTGAGAAAACCAGTGTATTTGTCTGTTAATTTCTCATCTTGTAACATTTTGTAAGACATGAAAAAACTCCCTCATATCTTTCTTTACCTACACTCAATGCTTGAGCTCCCTCAAAAGATCCAATGCCCTCAAGCCAAGTCTAATACTTATCCACTGCCAAATCATTGTTTATTTGAACCACCACTTCAAGTTTCCACTGTAAAGGAACCCATCCACAAGAAGCTCTAGATAAAAATTCCCATCAGAACTGATGCAGGCGCATTTTCAAGAACTTACATATTACCCAGAGATTTTCTTTGCCATTTTCAAGTATGAAGCTATTAGCTACATATCTAATATCTGGGCAAATTATGACTCTACAAATTGATCTATTTTGCTAATGAGTTATCTCACGTAAACTGACTATTTTTCTAGCACCCTTAGCTTCTTTGTTCATTTAAAGACAGGCATAGTCATTGACAGTTAGCGAAAATCTGAATCAGAGTTGCAAGTATTCGTTTGAAATTTTTAAGACTTACATTGAACTTCAAACTCAGTGACTCGCAATTACTATCAACTTGTGTCGTGCCCCCGATGTAAGCAAACACTAATCATTTTCTTCAACTTCTTTCTACGGAGTTAAAGACTAAGGATAAAATTCAGAAGAAAACAAAAGCATCACAAACTCTTCGTAGATAATATATTTTACAATTTTTGTTTAGGCATCTATATCATTACAGTCTTACCGCATGTAGGGCATCAAGAATATATCACCCTGATCTAAATCATTTGAATTTGTTTTTAATAATTGAGATACCAGTCCACAGAACTAAGAGAAGACAGATGCTCCCCCTCCTCTAGCATCACCATATTGACACCATAAAATTGCACCCTGATAAGACATAAACTGCTTTCAACTTTTGTGAAACTCTTGATATACAACATATATCAGGTAAAACTAGAAGGTGCTAACCAACCAAACCTCACTTACCCCATACATACATCTATCTCAATAAAAATGTAAAGATACAAATAAAAACATATAACCCTCATATTCTCCTAGTTCTAGATCTTGGCGTTCGAATCTCCTAATTTGATAAGACTATTTTATACTGTTAAATTCTTCAAGTTCATCTATTCATATGAATACTAACTCTAACTTGTAGGAGTTCAAATATCATGGTAGAAATCAAATTGTTCAAGAAGGAACCCATGTAACTTGATATTTTTGTTTCCTTTTTGTTTTTGCAGATTTTGCTTGAATTTATGTCTTCCAGTAATGGCCAAGTTTTCATTGTATTCTTTTGTTTTCTTCAATGAAGTCAATTTCTAATCATCTCATAAGAAACCGAAACAAATTTTTTTAGCTACATTCTTCACAAGAATTGGTACTTTCTTTAATTGTAAGGAAATTAGGAAACATCTTGTGTACTATTTTTCTATTTACTGAAACAGTTCCTCAATCAACTGCAGATGCTGTTAAAGAAAAAAATCGTCCAATGATTAAAGAACAAAAAGTAGAGTGCATCAGGAAGATGACGATCATAATCCAAAGCATTGACTGTTAATTTTAACTCCATCTTTGTCAATATGGTCAGTTCATTTGTTATAGCTACAGGGTATAGTACCACAAATGAATCTTGTACTCATATATCTACTCATAAATCACCGGGTTATTTTGTAAAAGAGGCACTCAAACATATACTTACAAGGAGAACATGCTTCAATTATCCTAAAAAGACACTCCTACTGCTTCTAACAACTATTTTAAACATAAATAAAAGATCAATTTACTTTAGTTTGAATTCCTTCTATGTGGATATATCAACATCAGATCCGAGGAATAAGCCAGTAATATATACACAAGAGAGGGATACATTCACTTCATGCGGATTGTAACATGACAGTTCAATGGTTTTTCATCAATGTTGCATCATTATCATATTAGAAGAGATGTAGAAGTGAAGCAGTTAAAATCCATAACTTTTAAAGTTAAAACATATTTCACAAAATGTATGACCTCTGAATGGACAAGGAAATCTTTTTTGAACAAGTAAAAAGTTGCACCTATAATAATAATCTAGAGACCTAGTGTCATTAGCATTTCACTCCTGAAATCCAAAGAAATTCAATCGAGTGTCTACAAGCTCAAGAAATTACTTGAAAATGAAAATATTACCTTATTCATGTGTGGAACGAGCTCCTGAAGCTTCCTTATACGATCACTAATTCTAGTTCTTCGAACCTTTAACACCAGAAAAGTAAAGCTGCTTTAGGACTGAAAACAAACGTTCTGTCGTTTATATGTCAATCTCGATCCATAACAAGTAAATTTATGAATCTCACCCTCTCAGCAATGCTCCGAGGATGAGTAGCAAAGCCACGCTTGGCTCGAACTCTGCAAGGCACCGAACCCTCAAAGAGCTTTTCCATCTCCATGTCTACCAAACTTGATACACCACTTGGTACTTGTCCACTCTGCTCCCCTTTCTATCAAACAAAAAACTAAAATACTAAACGTTGACGCAGCTAAACCCGGAATTATGTATACTTATTCAGTAGAACCAGCTACAACTACATAGTTCAACATTATTTTCTTTTTCAGATAATCCAGTCCAAAATTTTCAGCAACGAAAAAGATAAGTTGGAGAAACACATTAAGAAAGTGAAGTTGGTTAAAATTAATGTGTACTTACCAACTGGGACGAATATTTAGCAGAAGAGTGCTGCAACTCAACCTCCCTACCCCTTTTACCAGAAGGCGAAAGATCCATACTTGATGAAACATACTCATAACTCGACGAAACCCCAAAGCTAGAGAAGTACCCATCACCTCCTCCAAACCCAGAACTCCCAAGAAAATCGGCAGGAGAGCTGTTTTGTCTCTGGAAAATTGGGGGCTCAAACATACCCTGTTCAACAACAGGGTTCCTACTCGAAGGTGCTGTGGTGTTGGAGGTAAGTAGTTGTGTCAAGTTCTGGTTTTGTTTCAATGGGTCCTCATCTTCTCCTTCAAGTAGTGCTTCCAACCATGTCGCGGGAGCTGAACGGAAACGTGTGAGTCCACCGCGACCCAGTTCCCCAGCACCACCAACGACCCCTCCTCCGCCACCACCACTGGAATTATTGCCACCTGCAGTTTTTGTCGGTTGCATCTGCTTTTCAGGAGCTGTTTTGTACTGCACTTCAACGGAGAAACAGAGATCAAAAGTAGTTTCCTTTTTTAATCAACCAAAACAGCTTCGGACAATAGTTGAATTCATTTCATTTCCTGGCAGTTTATCAAGGCTTTCGTTGCTTTTCGCTTAAGAGTATTATTCACTCACAAAGGCGTAGAGTTGTGGTCAATCCATTGGCCCCCGATAGATGATCTGATTGAGGAGGACGGTGGTGAATGGTGATAGTTTGATCCAACGGTGAAAGAGTAAGAGCGTGCGGGCTACTCTCCCAATGTTAATTTTTATGGAAATGCGGGAGAGAAAAAGACAGTGGCGGTGGTGATGATAATGGAAGAGAGTGTACGTGTAGCGAGCCGAAGCATGGATTGCTTTTTCTGGCAAAATTAAGGAGGAAGTGGGGAAGTGATCACCAATCCACAAAAAAGGAACGATGATAGTTAAAAAAAAAAAAAAAGCAGAAGTAGGCAAAACTGTAAGAATTTAACCATGGTCGAACCATCGGTCCAGTGAAAAATATTTTTTTTATAGAAATTTAATAAATGTCGATAATTGATTAAATTTGAATAAAATACAAATCAATTTAAAAATCATACCTTGATCATTTTCGATGAAGAATCTTTGAAACCATTTTTGATTGATCAATTACCAACTGTTCAATTATCTAACTTCTGATGATATCTATAGAATAATTCCTAAACTGTTTTAAGAAGAAGAAGACAAAAATTGCTAACTTTTAAAAAACTATTCCCTTTTTATAGAAAAATCATGGCAGTATTAAAATCAAAATCAAAATCAAAATTAAATTAAATTAATTTTAATAAAATCAAATATCTCATATGTGATCACAAACTTTATAATTAAGTCCAACTTAATTAAATTGATTTTCTTTCATAAATTGCTCTTTAATGTGTGACTGATAAAGATACTAATAGACTATTATTTAATGCATTAATTTGGATCAATTGTGTAATGCTTTCGGGTAGATATTTGCTAAATTACTACTTTTATATTATATTTAAATGTTTTGAGTTGTTTTGAAGAAAAGAAGTCAAAAGTGACTAAATTAAAGAAAAATGTTGTGCAACAAGGAGGGTAAAAATGAGCAGGGTTTAACATGTTTTAGAAAGAAAAGAAAACATAGCATAATCTAGCATTTTGTAAGAAGAAAAGAGAGGAGCAACCTGGATTGAAACGAGAAACGAACAGCTTCCACTCACGGGATTGAAAGATAATAGGGCAGCCTCCATTCAAATAAAAGATAGCAAGTCAAGATCCTCTGTCCAATTCCCCCGTCCCTATCCTGTCCCATTAAATCTCAGCTATCCATTTACGCGGGACTACACGGGACCCATATAAATGGATGACTAAGATTCAATGGGACAAGGTAGGAATAGGAGAATTGGATAGCGGATCCGTCCCCAAAAGATAGCAGCCTCCACTTTCAAATATAGGCCTCCATTCACTGCCAAATACTTCAACGCAGCCCCCATTAATAGCAACACACGCATTACCCTCCACCCACTCACTCATTGCCGCAACCTTCATTCACAGCAATCACTCCACGCACCAACAGCAACCCCACTTCACCCAAGCCTTCAACCCTCGCATAACCCTCTACTCACACAAGCAGCAAGCTCCATTTGATTCATGCAATCTTTACTTCAACGAAGCTCCCACTTCAAAGTAGCTTCGACTCTCACACAGCCTCCACACATCAATAGAGCATCCATTGAAATCGCGCAACAACCCTCATTCATTTACACAACACAGCCGCATTGTACCCCTCACTCAAGCATATATCACTCACAAAACCGCAACCTTCATTCACGCACAATGCAACCTCCAGATAAGAACAACATGTTTTTAATTGTCTCCTTCATGAAATTGTCTAGGGTTTATGCTTGCGAATTGCTTGGCACGATGATTTGTGACTAGAACTTTAATTTCTCTTAGGGATTTGATGTTTTGATGATGCTTTAATATTAAAATTTGCTGGAATCCATGACTGAATATCCATACACTTGTTAATTTTCCTTGGTTTAACGACTCTTACTTTGGATTATTGGAATTTTGCTTGATATAAATTCACCTTTGAAAAAATGGGTTTTTTGCTAGAAGATTGAAAAAATTTCAGCTAGGATTTTCTTGTAAGTTGGGAGATCCAAGAAACCTATGAGGTGAAAATAGAATGTTGAGTTTGGAACTTAAAAAACTCTAGGAAGAACTTAAGTAAATGATTACTAAGTGGTGTCTAGAGTGGATAGATTAATTTATCTTTGGGAAGGGAATTAATTACTCTTAAAATTCACATACAAGGTTAGGATTTTTCATCTGTGGAGGATAGTTAATTCAATATTAAGATTGACAAAAATATCATTCCTTAAGAGGAAGTTATTCCCCATTGAAGTTAATATTTTTAATTAGTTAATTATTGCACTCTTTTCTTAATTAGTTATTGCATAGATTTGTCATATTCATAGTTATTTTGGTTGCATTGAATTGAATAGTTGTTTCGAAATTCCTTTGAGGTTTTAATAATTCTTTACTTTGCTTTTAATTTACCCAAATTTCATCCAACTCAATTTCAAACACTATTAGCTAGCATAGCTTCGAACTTTCTCATAATCCCTATGGACACGACTCGATTTTTACCAATTTATTACTCACTTCGACAACAGTGCACTTGCGGTTCATGAACAGTAACCCGTTAGGTTCCTAATAAATTGACAATGATTATAAATTATAATTCTAATTCACAATTAGAATTAGATAAATTAAAACTTCTTTTAATTT
>JANIHY010000208.1:10944107-10969812 GCA_027479065.1 Erythroxylum brevipes
TGTATAAAGTATAAGCTCATTGTGATGGGACAAATTAAAGCACAATGTCACAAGTTAAGAGTCAAAAAGTACATTAACAGCAGTAAAAATGTAGCCAATTAATAAGATAAACTTGGGCTCAATCAGTCCGCTACTCGGAAAATTTTCGGTCCGGACTTTTTCTCCCGAATTTCCCGAAAAATTTCCTAAAGTTCACTGCCAACTGGCGATCACTCTAATGCAGTTTCAAATCAATATCCACACTCAACTTTTCCAAAATTCCCAATAAATCATAATCAAATCTAATTATCTCACAATTTTACAATTCATATCAGTATCACAATTAAAGGCCGGGAAAATGTCATGAATGCATGCACCTACCTATGCACGTTCCAAATGACTCAGTCCTCTACAATTAGAGGTCAAATGGATGTTTACATTTCAAATGTGCAATGTAACAACCTAGCCTGTCCCAATTTACCAATTTACCCTTCCCATCGGGGACGAGATGTTACAAGAAGCCTTCTATTTCTTGTTATTATTCTTTTTAAAGCCCTTTTTTCTTGCTTTTAGAAGAACTGACAATAAGTACAGAACTGGGTTCCTTCTTAAGGCACCGTTCTGTAGTCTTAAACATGTTCAATAGTTCAGGTAGTTTCATGTCCTTCTGATTCATGTTGACGTTTATGATGAATTGTGAAAAGCTCGAACTCAGAGACTACACTACTAGATCAGTGCTTAACTCGTGGTCTATGACAAAACCTAATTGGGCCAAATTTTCAACATACCCAATCATCTTCAGCACATGAGCATTGTGAAGATCCTTATGTCATCTTGCATTGAAATAGTACCTTGGAGATTTGATATCTCTCCACCCTACTTTGTATACCAAATAACTCCTTAAGATATAGTATCATAGTATGTGCATCCATGTTCTCATGCTGCCTTTAAAGTTCAAGAGAAATGCAAGTTAACATCACACATGTAGCTTGTTCAACGTCATCAATATAATGATAATATTTCTCCTAATCTTCATCAGTAGCATCTGAACAAGGTTTAGGTGGAGCAGGAGTATCAAGAATATACAATTTCTTCTCTTGCCTTAAAACTATTCTTAAGTTTCGTAGCCAGTCTTAAAAGTTGGGTCTAATAAGCTTGTTAGCATCCAAGATGCTCCTCAATGTCAGGTTGATACTCATCTTCAAATTCAATAACCAAAAAAACATAAAAGGAGCATATATAAGTTTATATCCAAAAATCAAATAAAATAAGGATTTTTAAATTATTTGATTACTCCCACTATTTTCTAGAAAATAACAACCCTCATTATTATATTGAAAAATTATAAAATAATTTCTTCGTGGGCTAGGATCCTATTTAAAATTAATTGGTCTTGAGTTTGCTCAACAAACTAATTAAACATAAATTAGGTAGAAAATAACTTTTCAATCACATCTCATGTGACTCCTAGTATCGTAGGTGACAACTTTGACCAAAATATATCAAATATATTATCCCTAACCTTGTCTCTAAATTTATATAATGATGAGTTTACTAATCCAAATCATACAATTTTAGTTAATTAGAACCCATTAATTTAAGATAAAACATATCAAGGTTAAAGTGACCTTGAGTTTACTTAAGAAGTCAAACAATAAACAGAATTATGGTTTTAATCTCAAATAATGGAAGACAACTATCACGTTCATAACGTGTATTTAATATTTTATTAAGGGACTTAAAATTTCAAATTTTTTTTGATCTCATTAAAAATATAATCTCATTATATTTATAATTTTTTACATAATCCAATTATGAAATAAATTATTTAAAATTTTGGCTTGATTCTAATTATTGATTTGATAATAAATTTAATTTAATAATTCAACTCTTGAACAATTAAGTTAAATTCCAAAACCTTTCCTAATAAGTATTCCTTTGAAAACAATTTTCAAAAATTTAGTAATACACTTTCCTAATTATTGATTGGCATCGCTTGTCGCCATTGGTGTCGCGAGCAACCTACTGACATTGCTAACAACGCCAATGAAGGGCGTCGCTTTTCACCAGTGGTGTTGAGTGACACCAATTTCCACAGCAAACGCAAATAACAAAAAGAGACACAAATCGTACAACCTAACTAGTAAACACAAGAAGGGAAAAATCGCAAGCATATGGAAAACAAAATTTTCTAGAAGGCAGATAATAGGGGCGACATAATTAGGGATTTTCATTCAATGCAAAAGAACATGCACAAACCCCGAACAATTAGGGCAATAGAAAATTAGGGATTTTATCAACGTACAACGTCACAGAACATACATAGAGATACACTGAATTTTCGACTATGGGTATTCTAAAAACAGAACACATAAGTTCATAGATTTAAAACAGTAAGGGTTTCAACAGAACTTGAAAACCATAAGTAGTACTCAAGAACAAATGTCCAGAACAAAGTATACACAAACAGATAACTTCGGGGAAACAATTTCGAAAACTTGTTAAACAAGAATAGTCGTGAATAATAACTTCGGAACAAAAACCGAAGCTGAATTAATCAAATAAACAATAATCAAGCCTTTAAATCAAGATTAACAATTAAAGGAGGTTCTAATACTACAGTTGAAATCCAACCATGATTGAATAACGAACATAGCGGAAAGCAAAAAATTATACGGATTTCGAGCGGATCCCAATAATTGATTAAACTTGAATAAAACATAAATCGATTTAGAAATCGTACCTTGTTCGCTTTCCGATGAAAAATTTCTAAAACTGTTTCTGATTGATTATTCACCAGCTGTCTAATTGTCTAGCCTTTGTTGGTATTGACAGAGTAACTCCCAAATCGCTTTGAGAGGAAGAAGACAAAAAGTGCTAACTTCTAAAAAGCTCTTCCCTTTTTATACAAAAATTATTACATTCTTTTATTAAAATTAAATCTCTTTAATTATAATTATAATCAAAATCAAAATCAAAATCTAATTAATTTAATTTTAATAAAATCAAGTATCTCAAATTTGATCCTAAAGTTTCTCAAACTTTATAATGAAGTCCAACTTAATTAAATTGATTTTCTTTCACAAATTACTCTTTGATATGTGACTCATTAGGTTCTTAATAAATTGACAATGATTATAAATTATAACTTTAATTCACAATTAGAATTAGATAAATTAAAAATTCTTTTAATTTAACTCTTCAATTAAATAATTCATAATCATAAATCATGATTAATTGACGTTTAGCAATATGTCATGATTACCCAAATTTTAGGAATGTCAAAGTGATTGACTTAACCTGTCCATGCATGACTATAATGTATAGTTTAATTCTTTTGTCATTCAATATTCTAATTGGACAAAGTATGGATATAATGTCTATTCTTATCATCCAATCATGTTTTTTCTTGCTAATTAGTAATTGATTTACAATTGAAATATGAAAACTCCTTTTCAAATATCAATTCACTCTGGCCAGAAAGTTTCATAAATCATTACTAATAAAAAACAATAGAATATTCTCTCTAATTAATTTAGAGTGACAAATCCTTTATTGATTTACTCAACTATCTACATATGGTTCATACTGTATCCAATTACTACCGATTGAATTATCCTAGGACGATTCATGAGTAGCATCAAAACACAATAATTCTCACACTAGATACCTTGGTAATCTCAAGTCTGAGGATCAATTATACAATTATCATTATGAGATAATCCATAGACACGTAAGTAATACTCCATTTGGAATTCTCAAAATCGAGTCAGTTTAGTGAATTATTCTCTAATAATCACCCCCACATTAGTTTAAGTATCGCTATACTTTAAGTTATTAGATCAATTACTTTCTTCATAAGAAAGAAACATAATGTGTGCTAATTTTACCATTTTAACAACATCCAATCTTGATGAAACTACAACTAGAAACATTTCGGAATAACACATAAGTGTAAATTGAATCTCATAATTATGATCTCATTATAATTTCAATTACACAGTAATTATTCCAAGGATTTTATCTTTAGCATTAAAACATAAAATATTATTAAATTAATACATAAAGATAAATAAAGCCTTTTCATTAATTCAAAATAATGTCATACATCAATTTGCATCCAATTGATTGTCTATAAGGGCATAAACTAACAAAAACCTCCTAAGTATGCCTTACTAGGTTAAGAACGATTGTCTTCTTACAATAGATATCTCAGACTAAGTGGTAAAAATGGCAGAGCATAAGATCCACGAAGAAAACATTGAGCGTGCTTCACAAAAATCTGCATAACGAATAGCCTACCTAGTCACAAAATGAAAATGTACACTCCAATCGCGGTGACAAAATGCTTAGAATGTTGTTTAAAATATTTTCGTTACCGAGCCCCTTTCCTTCTTGTATAATTTGTGTGATGGCCACTTTACAGTCTGACTCGATCCAAACTTTCCGGATACCTTGACTCCATGCAAACCGCAATCCATGAAGAATACCTATCAACTTTGTGGCCAAAGTAGGTCCTCTATCAACATTGCTGGCAAAACTGATGATCCAAGTACCTTGGTGATCTCGCACCAATCCTCCTACAGTGGATAATCCAGTTAAAGGGCGAACTGCTCCATCAACATTTAATTTCAAGAAGCCATGCATGGGGGGTTGTCATGGCATGCTCCGGTCCAGCTACAAGCTATGTGGGCTATTGAATTAATCTACTGTATAAAGCGAATTTTAGATAGCCGAGTAAGGATATCCTGGATTTTTACTGCTTGGAGTGCATCTTGATGCTGAAATAGATGTAAGTTTCTACCCTTCCATAAGCTCCCTATCGTCACCCCAAAACAAATGGCCCAATTATCAAATCTCGGAAATTCTCACAAGTTAAGCAAATTCACCTAAAGTCAGGCATTAAATGACAACGAGAAAAATTCATACCAGTATCCCATGGGCATCAATTGATTTCATACCAATTTGGTCTATCGACAATCCCTGAAAACATGAAGTAGTGTCTCCTCCTCCTTGTCACATCGTGTGCAATAAGTTTCCTAGATTACATGTCGGTGAGCTAACTCTCTCTTCATGAGAAAGCGATGTTTCGCTACTAACTAAAGAAAAAATTACATCCTCGCAAAGCCCCCCACTGCCAGATTCGCGACCAAACTCTATGTCGTGAGTGTTGATTTTCTGCATTTAATAGGTCATATGTTGTTCTAACAGAAAATTGACCATTGGCTGAATGGCGCCCAGAGGTAAGCCTCGGACTAGCAATATTACTTAAAAGAATACCTAGAGGTGACCACATTGCAAAATGTTGCTATTGCCAGCTACCATTTGATCAGATAAAATCACTTACTGGTTTATCCAAGATATGCTCTAGTATCTCAGAGATCGTATAGCCAGTGAGAGGATGCTCCTGGATGGACCACCGATTAATCTAAAAGCGAACTAGATGACCGTTGCCTATAGTCTAGGGTAAATCATCAGTAAGTTTGTTCCACACATCGCTTATGGCTTTCCAAAAGGGGGAACCCCTTTTCTTTATCACACACGGAACTACCTCTTGAAGGCCATACTTTGCCCTTAGAGGTTGAACCCAAAGCTTATGAGTTGAAAGCCACCTGTTTCTTTACTTCTACACACCTCGTCCCACGCTGCTAAACTCATTCTTTGGGTTGTAGTACAAGATCCCTAAATAAATTGAAGAATATGTTGTTCAATTTTATCACAAATATAATAAGGCAATTTGGTCGTTTGCATGACATATACAAGAAGAGTATGTAATACAGTCGTTGCTATTGTAACCCTTTCAGCCAATAAAAGATTGGTTGCAGTCCACCTCGAAAGTCTTTTTTGAACTTTTTCCAGTAGACCTGCATATGTTCTTTACGTAATTCGGCCCTGCAATATTGGAAGCTCAAGTATTGTCCAAGCTTGTTTGTGGTCTTAAATCCCAGGTCTGTAGATAGTTATGTTTGTACTACCTAGACACATTCTGTTAAAAGACAACTGTTTTAGCAGTATTTATTCGTTGACCTGATTTGGCACAAAAGTCCTCCATCAGCTGCCTTAGTACACTTACTTGTGGCTTTGAGGCCTAAACAAATAATAATAGGTCGTCCGCGAAAATAGATATGAAATAGGAGGTCTCTAATTATTAAAACTAAATGGACACCACGATCCCCCTTACATAGCTTGAACAGTATCTTATGCTAGTCTCTCAATACATAATACAAAGAGGCATATGGTAAGAGAGGGTCACCTTGTCGAAGGCCCCACCCCAGCACAAAGCATCTGAAGCTTCATTGTTTATTAAAACACGCATTTAGGAGGACATCACACACTCCATAATTAGGTGGCTTAATTCTAGTGAAAGTCTCGCTTGACGTAGGATGTCTTGTAAAAAATCCCAAGATAGCATATCATATACTTTTTCCATATCTACTTTAATTTCCATAAATCCCTTACGCCCATTGGTCCTCTGCATAGAGTGAATTACTTCTTGAGCAAGGATGATGTTATTTGTGATGTTTTGTCCTGGCAAAAAGCTCGTTTGCGCTAGTATGATGAGCGAGGGGAGTACTCCTTTCAACTGGTGAGCTATTACTTTGGATATAGTTTTGTAGGTAACATTACATAAACTGATGGGTCGGAATAATTGAATGGAGCCAAGCCAGCTCCTTCTTTGGGATGAGCAATTCATTCAACTCTGTTGATATTTTTGCGCTCAAAATATCCCCTTGATGAAATAGCAGAGTGAGGGACCAACCATATGCCAACATTTTTGGTAGAATAGTGGACTGAAGTTGTCTAGTCCAGGACCTTTCATTGGATTCATGTTGAATATAGCACTTCAAATTTCCTCGTCAATTATCGTCTCTTGCATCTGTGCCAATGCAGTATCCACTATACCCGGGAATAAACTAATCCGGTCTTGAGAAAGGTTAATAGGTGTATTTGCAGTATAGAGAGTGTGAAAATACTATACAATATGTCTTCACAGTGCAGGGCCATGAAGGAGTTGTCCTAAATTGTCATTGAGTGCATCCACTCTTAACAATCTTTGTTTTTATATCACTACGCGTTGAAAATAGGATGTGTTTCGATCTCCATGGGCAAGCCAATCAACCCGATCTTTTTGTTTCTAGCACACTTCTTCCTGAGCTAACACTCATTCCAGATCCCACTTCAACTCTGCTTCTGCCTGAATGAGGCTAGTTGTGGGATGTAGGACTAAGACTCGTTAGACGCCACCTAGCCAACACAACAACTTATCTTTCCATCGAAATAGATTACCAAACTCTTTAGTATTTCACCGTGTAACATCTTCAACAAAAATGATTGTGTTGTTTATGAAGTCCCCGTTTTCAGGCCAAGTTGTTGGCAAGAGTTCTATAAAGTTATCATCCATCAACCAAGGAGTGAGAAACTTGAACCTTATTGCGGATTGACTGGATCTTCGCCGGTGCACTATCCTAGTAATAATTGGGCAATGATCAAATCCCACATGTGGAAGATGGATAACCGTGGTGGTAGGGTATGCATCTAGAAAGGATCTGTTGCACATTGCCCTATCCAACTATTGGTGAAATCTTCCTCAGCCCTAGGTAAACTGTGGTCCTTGAAAGTCAAGAACAAGCAAACGTGTATTGAATAATCATTGTTGGAACAATCGACAAGCGCCCCTTCAGGACAAACCTCCAACCTTTTTAGAGTCATGTATAATATAATTGAAATCTCCGTTAAGTAGCCATGGTCTAGTGATTTAATTACCTAATCGCATCAGATTCGATAACAAGAATTTACGAGCCTGAGGATATGGACTGACATATATAACCATAAGAAAGAGCGGGTACTCATCTAACGCCACCATTAAATAAATATATTGAAAGTTGTTTTATATAATTCAGAGATACACATTTTCTTTCCTCAGTAACTAAATCCCTCCTGTAAACCCAACAACTTCAATTCTATGGGATCGATCAAAATTGCTACGTCGAATTACTTCATCCGCCTTTGCGCCTGCCACTCGTGTTTATGCTAACTCAAGAAAATCCAGATGATACTGTTGACATACTTTGCGGAGAATCCTTCAAAATGTGGGGGACACTGCCCCTTGACGGTTCCACATGATACAACTAAACTCCATACCATTTGGACCCTTATGACTCCATATCCAAAGTTTCCACGAGTGTATCTACGGTATCGGTATCAGTTGCAGCATTAGCATTTGAGGCCCTTACCGGAGCCTGATAGTCGATCATGTTTGCATTCTCAGCGTCCCCTACCTCTCAGAAGGTGGCGTATAAAGTTGTTGTGACAGAGTCGGATCTTCTAGAGGAGTGGCTTCTATATCCACCCTTTGAATATGAGTAGAACTGGAAGCAATAAAATATGGGTAGGTGAAGTAGGGGCCGTCACAAGGCTAGGTATTAGGGTTCTATAGGTTTTGTGTGGGAGGTGAGAGTATAACAAGCAAATGTTTATGGGGGTTTAACGTTTTGGTGGGACGAGTTTGTATTTGATTAGTTGCATGGGATGGCAGGTTTGTGGTAGGATTAATTGCATGCACCAAACCATGTGAAGGAGCAGATAAAGAAGATGTTGTTATGGCTTCGGGCACTAGATCTACAAAGGAAGTTGGTTGATGGGGTCGTCGTCAGTTTCCGTTGGTAGAGGGCAGGTGTGTGGTCTTTTGATTGGATTGAGAGAGTTGTGCTAGATGGTAACGGTTGGCTATGGAAGGTCCCCCTAGTTCCTTCCCCAAGATCATCATTAGCATTGGCAATCACATCAAATTGCGACCCGTGTCCTTGAATCTCGCTACCACTCTTTTGCAACACTCCCAACGACCCCGTCACTGGCCTTTATCGAGGTCTTCCCCTTCGCGATGTAATCATCCATGGGCCATATAGGTGTTGCGTCTGCGATAACATAGATATCTGCATATCGTTTTGCTCAAGGTCCGAACCATCCACCTTATTTCTCAAAGGCCGGTTGCCTTGCTCTTCCCCCTGTGCTGGTTTAACTGCGCATGTTGTGGACATATATCTATATTTTCCCAACTTGAAACAAATGGTGGGTAATCCTTCATACTCCACCTTCACCATCCACCAAAATTTGGGGCACTAGTGGTTTACCAATACTAACTTCCACAACTCTTGGTGCCGATTGGTAGAATAATCTATCTTAATGAATGGACCAATTAATGCCCCGATCTTGCGCATGATGCTCTTATGTTAATACTTGAGTGTAATGTCAGGCAGCCAGATCCATGCAACTACACTATGGATAATCTGCTCCTCCCCCTGAAGTTCGGTCATGATTGTAAGGTAAGGTAATTTCCTAGTACAATCCAGGGACCTCCCGTTAGGACATACTGCATATCATTAACGCTTTCGAACTTGATCAAGAAGAAATCATTGGTCAAATCTATGACCTTATAGTCGCTCTTTATTTTCCCTAAGGCCCTTAGTTTGGAGCATAGCGCTACATATCCAATTCGTCTCTATAACAGCTCACGATAATGGCGCTATATTCAAGCCAACCTGCTACCATCTTTCCTCTCTTCTAGGTAAGACGCTATATTCATCCCACCGTTGTTGTTTTTCTAAGATTGCTATGGATGATGGGTTCCGATTGGGTGTGGGAAATGGTTGATGGAGTTATGTTTGTGCTTTGCTGATGGATGTTGATTGCGTAAGGGAGGGATGGGTATCAATTGGGTGAGGGATTGGGATTAGGTTTTGTCAATGGGTTTTTGGAAGGGAAGAGAATTTAGTGGTAGGCCATTTCTAACTCGAGGGATATGTCGTGCTTTTCAGAGAGGTGAATGTACTCGTGGAGCTGGTTGTAAATTTTCCCATGACGAGCAAGTAGCTATATCGTAGATTTATATGGAGAATTTTTCATTTCAACGCTCATTTTGATGCCATATAATTTCTTATAAATATAAACTTGAGTTGTTTAACTGCTAAAAGCAGCACCATCGATCTGTTGATGACTAAAAACTGAACTAATGTAATTCTCGATGATCCAGATAGTGACATGTTGATTGGCTCTTATGGATCAAGCATGTGAGCATTGCCACTGCATTGTTCTGTCTCAGTTTATATAATAAATGGCATTGGTAGGGCTGAAAGTCTTCTGCCTTTAGTTTTCTTTTTTGAACATCTGAAAACTTTTTTTGCAATTAACTATACAAGGTTGGCTGGGGAATTGTTTGTGTCATGTTTCCTTCTCCTGCTTAACTATTGTGTACTACTTCCACATGCATTCTATTAGAATCCTCATGTCAATTTAAGGCACCTTCTGGACTTGGGAATTTGCCATGAAGCAGGCAATTTCAATTCCATTATGCTTTTTAATTTTTGGTAGCCTGTGTGATGATGCTTTACTTCCTTTCTTGGCGCAGAAAGCTGCAAACACAAGTTGGGGTCATGAGGATAACCGTTCCAAGTGGGGACATGACAAGTTTGAGCATCCAGAAATGCGGGACAAGTTATCTGGAAATGACAGGTCTTTGGTGAACCACCCTACACAGGGTGGGAGAAGGGAGGAAAGAAGATCAAAAGGACAGAGCGATAACGAAATTGAGCGAAAATCAGGAGTTTATAATGTGAGGGAACAGAGAAAGTTAAGAAGCTATGAATATAACACATTGGAGCTGAAGTTGAGAGAAGATGGATATGATCGAAATAACCAGAGATTGAGGAAGTGTGAAGATGATAAATTTGAGCCAAAGTCAGTGCAAAATGATTATAAAATGGACCAGAGATTGAAGAGACATGAAAATGATGAATTTGAATGAAGAGATGACCATAGAAGGGAAGAGAAAAGATAAAAAGGCATGAATCAAAATCCTATCTTGCAAAGGATCAAGAGAATAAAAGGAGAGACAGATGGTCTGGACATGATAGGGTTTCGTCTTCCCATCGTCACAGAGAAAGAGAGGATCACATGCATAAATCAGAAAGATAGTCCCAATGATCAGACTGTTTTGATGTATCATCCAGTAGGGTTGATCGTAAACTTTGCCATGCAACAGATCACTTTCAAAACTTCTACGGGCAGAATGTTGGTCATATACTTGCTTTGTCAAAACAGTTGAAATGTTGAGAGTAATTGATAGCTCTTTGCTGGTAAAATAGAAGCCTGTGGTTTGGTATGGCTAAGATGATTGCGCTTTTTCTTTCCCCCAATTTAAATCGAGGTGTTGCTTTTCTTTCTTGTTCGCTTAACTTCGGTAGTATGCTGTTGATCTAATTGATGTCATCCGCCAATTTTGAGGTCAGGACTCCCTGCCCTTGACCTCCATGCCCTCTTACTTTTCCCACAAAACGATGGTCACCAGGCAACTTGAATCTCTGTTTCGAGCATCTAATTGGATGATTGAGAATATACTATATTTTCTCCAAAAAGAGAAAGAAATATTCTATATGTGTGTGTGTTGGTGTTACATGTCAGGTAAAAATACTCTCAGAATTTGTATTCAACTTCTTATTGACGGTAGAATTGGACTTTGGAAAATTTAGAAAATAGAGTTCTGAGTGATCAAAAGTGCTAGAATATATTGAAATGAACAAAGTAATTGATTATTGCAAAAGGAAAATTGATATAATAAAAGTAAATTTGCAATGTACTTTATCACGCTTAAGTATTTTTTATTCATGACTTGTACGACCATGACTTCTTCTCACCATGCTTCTTGTGTACGTTTCTAATTCCAATACTCTTCTAAAAACTCCCTTCAATTTCTTTTAACTTCACTTCTTTTCAGAAGCTCTAAGGTTTAAAGTGGACTTATTCCAACTGAGCCTTTATTTAATCTTCGTAAGGATCAAAGTAAAAGAATTCTTAAGCTTTAGTTATCTTTTTAACCACTAAGTTTGACATTTGAATTCCTGTTTTTAGCATCATAGAAGGATTTCTCCATTTTTATCACAAACACGATCTACCTCTCACTATCAAGACTCCTTCACCTATTGATTCTTCTCACTTATTACTTCCCTATTTAGGGAAATTAAGTCAAACTTCCCTCTATAATGCGTTTTGTTTTAGGCTATCGAATCCTTAAAAATGTAAATCAATGGGTTAAGTTGGTGGATATGTTATATGCATCATATCATTCAGTTTAGAAAAGATAGGGCCTTCTACAACTAATAGCCCTTTCTAGGAATTCTATAGAATATAAACCCAACCTTGTATCTGCTTTTTTGAAATTATGGAGTCCTTCCTACATCTGCTTTATATTTCCTTTCATTTATGCTTCAATTTTATTGAAATACATTTTCTTTCTAATTGAACTACCTATAATTGGGAAGATTTTGTTTTCTTAATTGAAGAGACCTCTAGTTTAGACTCTAGTGCTTTTAAATGTTCCTCTTATTCTAGGTTGATAAATAGCTATGCTTCTTCAAAAAATTCTGTGTCAAATTTATTTGGGTTTTAATAAATCAATTTATATTTTATTATGTTAATAACAAAACCAATTCAAAATTTCTTCCTTTTTGTAAAATTGTGGCTTCAGATATGTTCTTTGCATTAGGCTTTGTTATTAAAGAGATGCCTATGACCTTCCCTCGCAATGTCTTTACCTATATGTGTGGTTTATCCAAAATTGGACTTTTGGTTATTTCCTTGAACTTAGGGAAAGAGAAGGCTAGCCTTCTTCAGACCCTCGATTTTTTTTTATTTTCTCAGTCTTCTTGTATCCATTAGTTTTTATAGCAAATCTCCTAAGGAATTCATCATCACTCTACTATATCTGAAGTCTAGGTCTATGGATCAACTTAATCCTTTTAAATACTTCCTTGAAAGGCCTTATTGGCTTAGAATTTCCAACACTTTTGAATCTTCTTACTTGGGCATTTATTAGAAACTTTTTCTCATCTATATCAATCCTAAAGTTTTCATTGTTGATAGTGATGAAATCCTAAAACTTGATCCTTCCATTATGATTTTAGGTTTCGAAATGTACCTTCCTTACCTTTGGAGTATGCAACTTGTCCTTTCTTTAAGAAATCTTCCTGTTATACATTTTTGGACTACCCAGTAGGAGTTTCTTTTAAGACAACCACTGTTAATGAAAAATTATTTTGAATTTTTTTTAATCACTATCATATTCTCAAGTGTAAGATTTTTGCTACTAGTGTCGCTAACATGTAGGCGTACCACTCTTGGTGGTTAAAAGGCTACAAAGTTTAGTACCTTGCCCTTCTTAAATGTATTCCCTCTAATTTGAACTTTCTTGGCTCTTTAAAATTTATCCCTAACTTTTATTATTACATATTTTAGAATCTTATATGTTGAGAGTAGAGAAGAAAGCGAGCCTTCCCCTAAAAAAGAAGTGGCTCGTAATCCTCTGCTAAAATGAAAGCTCAAAGGGAAGTCCCCAGTGACTTTTAGTTATAAAAAAGCTAAAAATCCAATCTCAAAGAGTTTTGCTAGGAATTCCACTCCTCTTCCACTAAATTACTTGAAGAAATTGAGAACATAAAGCCTACGACTAAAGATACCCTTCATATATAAAAGACTTCTTCTATGTCTGAAAATTTTGATAAGGACATTAGTGATGCTATGAACCTTCCTTTTATTGCCTTTACCTTTCTTTTAACTACGAATTCCATTTTTAATCTTCTTGTTTTTTTTAGATGACACTATGTCAAACCTTATTGCTCCTTCCCTCCCTCTTGAACTGGAATCTAGAAAAACTAGGAATTCTCCTGATTTGAAGGTCACTGAGGTTAGTTCACTAGAGGTAAAACAATAATTCCTTTATCTACACGTTAATACGTTAAATTGCTAACAAATTCTTTTATGTCTTACAGGAAAAAATATCTAGACCATAGCAGCCACTCCAAAAGAAGTCTTTGAGTTGAATTTCTTAGATCTCTCTCCCAACCTTCCCTCCAGTACCACACCAACAATCAATTATGAGGCATTATTAAGAGTCAAGGAGTCTTTTAGACTCATTATGCAATAAAATTGTAGTTCTTGATTAAGGTTCAACATAGTTCTTTTCTGAGCATTCTGTCATATGTTGGCTCCATAACTCAATCGTCTATTGTTGGAAGTCTTCTTAGCAAAAATAAAAAAGTCTTTGCTTTCTTTGAGAAGTCTTATCAGCATTAGGTCATCTAATCCAAGAAATTAAGCCTTTCGATACATATGTCAAATGGATTATGAAGCAGGGGAAACTAGTGATGGCGTAGTTTATACTATGTTTGATAGGTGTTTTAGTGTGTTTATAGGTGTCTATGAAAGGAAACATCCTGGAGTTCCCCTTCCAGAACCCGAATGGAGCCCTCCCAGCTACCCCACGATAGCCCTTCAATCGATATCTAACTCAACTGCAGGGTTCCCATAAAGCCAAGCTATTTAATTGTTAAAAACCTTTTATATTTTAAAAGCATGGAAAATAGTGGAAATGTTTTTTCAAATTATTTTATTAAAAATTTTGGTAGCACGTTGCATTTTGACATCTCCAAATTTTCAAAAACTTTGTAAAATTTCAAAACACTTATATATTCACTGTAACACCCCACTTCCGTAAGACCCGGACCTGACATCGATGGTGACATCCGAGTTCGTGCCCTACAAGGGTGACGTGATACATCACTCAGTCAAATCACAGTATAAAATTTTCCTCTAATACATACATACATTTACATTACATGTATGTTGCGGAAAACAAACTTACAAAGCATGTCAGGTCAATAAAGTGATGACCACGAGGGTCCTTATATACAACATCATAAAATACCAAAATCATTACACTACTGCAGATGCAACTGATCCCGTCCTCTTCTATCACTCTGCGATCACGATACGCCCGTTGCCTAACGGGGTGTTCTTCTGAGTCCTGAAAAATAATTACAAATTTTGGATGAATTTTTGCAAACTCAATGAGTGACCATCACCGATGGTCCGCTCGCTCAAATACAGAATCAATCTATAACATATATTCACATTTCTGACTATTTGAACTCATTTTCAAATCATAATGATCTAACTTCATCTCGTAGTACACTTTCTCAAAAATTTCCCATTTACACATTTACAGAAATCTACATTCATAAATCCTTTTATTCGATACATACGTATTTCACTCGCTTACCGTCTAGTATAATTTGGCTGTGACCGAGTGCCTAAACTGTCCCATCAAAGGACATAATAATATATGACCCTTGTCCAATACTAGATACAGGGCTCACTATACGTTGAGCCTAAGGCTCTGATTCATTCATGAACTCGAAGCTCATTTTCGCACGTTGAGCTAACAGCTCTAATCGGTGGCAACTCTGGTCAACAGCGCTAATATTCTATACAACGCTAAGCATATTACAATTTGTCATACAATTTATAATTATAGGCACCCCATAACTATTTTCACACCAGTGTATGACAATTTGCCTATCATTTAATCAATCATATTAAAATGAATACACCTTGTAACACATTTTCAATTTATTCAGTGTTGTGAACAAGCGCCTGAACTGACCCTATAAGGGCACATTAATCATTGAGCCATAGGCTCTGGAATTGTCCCATGAAGGGCTCATTAATCGTTGAGCTTGTAGCTCTGAAACTGTCCCATTTAAGACTCATTAATCGTTGAGCTTATAGCTCTAAAACTGTCCCATTTAGGGCTCATTAATCATTGAGCTTATAGCTCTAAAACTGTCCCATTTAGGGCTCATTAATCGTTGAGCTTATAGTTCTAAAACTGTCCCATTTAGGGCTCATTAATCGTTGAGCTCATAGCTCTGAAACTGTCCCATTTAGGGCTCATTAATTGTTGAGCTTATAGCTCTGAAAATGTCCCATTAAGGGCTCATTAATCATTGAGCTTATAGCTCTAATCAGTGGCTGCTTCGGTCACAACTATCATTAGCTGGTTTTGCGTTCACGTATGAACGGTATGTACCACAATTCAGTCACTTTATTCCGTATTCTTATCTCACATTCAATTCCAATTTATCACATCAAAACACAATTTATAATTTCACATACTCATAGCATTTCTATATTCTATCACTTCAATACTCTAGACATTTTGTCCGGAGTTCACAATCCACAATGTCCCACCATTATACTCCAGCGAATTTAAATCACTGAATTATAACACTTAATAAATTGAGAATCGTCTAGGTCACTCACCTGACTTCCGCGTTAACGCCTAGAAGTCTCAGCAATGTTGGCGGGCTGACTTCCTAAATGTGCCCCTATCATAAGCCAAATACTCTATTTTACTCATTGTCCAAATCAGAAAATAAAACACATGTAGCAATTTCCAAAAATATACACATCATGCACTTTAGTGACATTCCAGGTACTATCTCAAAATTTCCCAGTCAAATAGCTTCCCTAAATATCAGAACTTGATAGACACTCAAATTATTCAATTTGTTCCAGAAACCCAAAAATCAATGCCCAACTTATATGGACTATCCTTATGTCGAAACCATACTTTATACTAAACTTCCATTCAAAATTGAGAACTTTAAAAGACAGTTTCAACACTCCCCTTTTTCATAAACGTAAAGACCCTCGTCTCTAGTTCATAACAAATCCAAGGTTATCTCATCTGAATATCGGTATAAAAAGTTATGGCTTAAAACCAAAACATAACCTTTTGGAATAGTAGCTCGCCGCGGCGTGAAGAAGCTCGCCGCGACGTGTACCGCGGCGTGCTCATTCGCCCTCATCGCGACGTGCACGCTCTCCCGCACCTCGGCGTGCACGTTTACGCGCGCCGTGGCGTGCGCATGAGCACGCCGCGACGTGCGAGTCCCACAAGCTTCCCGAAATTGATTTTTCTTAACCTTTTTCAAACAAATTCTTCATCTTTCAAAACCTAACTCAACTTAATCCCAAAACAACACCCATACAACATTTTCCCACTGAATTTAAACCCAAATCAGTCACAAAGCGTCAAGATTCATCTCATAATCGAAAACCCTCAACCAAAAATATACATAACCCATTCTATCACTTTTAACCCTTAATACATGAATCAAACAACTAGTCAAGAGGAAAGAGGTTTAACTTACTTGATTTGGCTCTCAAAACCTTCAAATTCTTCATGATTTCCTCAAAACCCATCCCCTTCCTCTTCTCTTCTTCTCCTCCACGGCAACCTACTTTCTTTTTCCTTTCAAAAACCCTAATTCCTTCTATATATACCCTTACCAAATGTGAAAAGTCCATGATCCCCCCTTCCTCAAAGTCTTAAAACTTAAACTCTTAAGTATCTTGCCCAAATTTCCCTTATCCAAAATATAACCTTAAATTTCACTTCAGAAATTCTGACCCTTAGGGACTGAATTGAAAATTTTAATTATTTCTGAATCACTCTTTTTCACGCCTATACATTTCCAAATCAATCAATTCATTTATTTAGACCTTCGTAAATCTTTCCAAAATTTGCTACAAAAATTTCTAAATCATGGCTTTAATTGGAGTGTCAATAGGACAGTCATTTTCAGTACCGGAATCTCATCGGTACCCTCTTTGTAATTCTATGCAGAATTCACATAAATCACTCCAATTCAATTTTCAAACACACAAATTTACATTTTTCACAAAGACCCAAAAGCCGGAAATTGTCACAAGTGCATGCACAATTTTGTGTACAAAAACACAACCCAAATCTAAAATTACTATTTTATCCTTCCCATCGGTGACGGGATGTTACATTCACACCAATTTCTCAATTACAAATTTTAGACTTCAAATCCACTCGCAAGAAACTCTAAACAAATAATTCTCAACAATCACTACAATAAACTTTAAAAAGCTAACACATATGCATATATTTCATTTAAAAGCCTCTATAAACATCCATTCTTTACACAAATGTACATATCAAAATGACACAAACACAACAACACCCAACGATATAACTAATTATGAGACGAAGTCTCAATTATTGCAGCACCTGTACACATACTTGGGGTAGTTTGTTTAAAAATGTAAAAATGAGAGTAAGTTAAACGAGCTCAGTAAGTGTAATCAATTTACAAGAAAATTGAACTTTTCATTACAACATAACTGCAATATTCCATACAATCATAAAGCTTATGTAAAACATTCACCATAACAATTTATTCGTGCATCATGAAATCTGGTAATAGCATAACACTTTGTAAAAGACAATTTCAAATTTTCTAATATACTATTCCAAAATGCTTTTCGACATTAAACTCATAATATACAAGTTATAAATTTTACTTTTTTCTTAAACAATAAATAGTGGTGACAATAAAATTTTTGAAAACTTTTATACTGAAAATAAGCCAAAAACTAGAATTGGTACCATACTATACCTTTCAAATCACTTTTAAAAATAAATAGTGATGACATTATTATTACATGACTTTTCTTAGTCAACATGGACATTATTATTACATGATTTTTCTTACTCAACATGGCCTACTATTAGTTCCTTTTGTAACATTCCCTTACCCATGTTAAGGGAAAAATAGTAAATGAGAGAAATTGTTGAGAAATTAGGAAACACAGTTCATGCTCATGCATAATATGCCATACACATACACATGAATAGTGAAAATTCTTGCACGTGAAAATAATCGTACATGCATTCATTGACATTCCGGGTATAATTGTTTATAAATGTGATTGTTATTGAGAATTGTGGTTTGTTTGTATTGAAAATTGATTTGGAGAGTGTAATTGTTGATTTAGAATTTTTGGAGAATTTTAGGAAAAATCTTCGAAAAATTTGGGGTAATTTCTTTGGACTAGGAAAAATGCCAAGTGACAAGACAAATTATAAATGGTAGTAGAATTTATTATCAAATGATAATAGAAATTTTGATAAATGACTATGGGATTTATTGACAAGTGTCATTGAAAATTTGGGGACAATTAGAGTAGAAATTGAAATTGATTGGACGAGTTAAATGAAAGCAACCAATCTAATGCTTTAAAAAGGGGACACTTGTCACTTACCCCAACCATGTCTTAAGTCATGAGCTTTTAATTAAAAGCCCCCCTTTTTTTGGCTTTCTCATTCTTGATGCTCTCTTTCTTAAAAAGCTATTGGAGTTTTGTTTTGGTTCTCTCCTTTTTTGTAGCTCTCTTCTTCCTCTCTTCTTCTTGATTTTTGACCATCTTTCATGCTACTCGTTCATCTTGCTTTCTCTTCCATTCTCACCAAAAACTTAATCCTTTCAACCTCAAGATGATGATGAATGTGGGTTGTTGATGAAGTTAGGGATTTATGAGTTTCTAGAAGATTTTGAAGAATTGGAAGCTAAATCAAGTAAGTATCTTGTTAAATATCATGGGTTTTGGTTAAATGAAGCATTTGTGATGATATTTAGAGGTTGGTTTCATGAAATGGTGTTTTGGGGATGTGTGTGTTGGGAATGGTGAGAGTGTGTAAATTTCTTGCTTATATTGATGAGTAATGATTTATATAAATGTTTTAGAGGTTGAATGATCATGACAAGGAGTTTAGGATAAGCTAGAATGTTGAGGAAGAGATGAATATATATATATGTATATATATAGTGATGTTTTGTTTCGCGTATATGTTAAATAATGGGTTAGGAGTTGTTTGTGGATGATTGATGTTGTATATGATGATTATAGAAATACGGTTAAAACCTGTTTGTGTTAATGGATGAGTGTAGAAAATCAATTATGAGTGGGTTAACGAATGTATTTTGTTTTTGGTTAATGATCAATTATAGATCACGATTTGTTTGTGAGTGATTTATTGAAGTTAGTTGTAAATGTTGAAAGTTTGAAAATCTAGAAAATGTTAGCAGAAAAATTTCCACTGATATACTTTTGTATTTTAACCATAAATTGTTCTATAGTTATCCAAATGAGTTTATTCTTAGTTTAGATTGAACTAGAGACATATGGCTACCTTTCTTATGAAGACATCGAGTTTAAATTCTGCTTTTAAGAGTCTTAAATTTTGATGTGAAAATGAGAACTGGATGTAACAATATTTGTGAATGAATGTATATGTTTGTGTTCTACTTTGATTATGAACAAATAGAGAATATGAATTGGGTATGGATGATTTTGATCTCAACTTGAGGTATACATGAAGTAGTCATCAACTTGAACTGATGAATCTTGAATATGAAGTGTTTGATATTTAGGAATAAGATACGTTATGGAAAAAAAGATAGAAATCTTGTTTGAATGATAAGATGTAGTTGAAGATGATGATGGAAATGAGTTGAGACTTGAGGGTTTAATGAAATCTAATTGGTCTTTGAGTTGATATGACGTTGTTTGGTGCTAGAAGAGGTGAATTTGAGAAGATTATGGGTGTATATGAGGTTAGAATGAGTGTAGGAACCATTAGAGAGGTTTGGAGGGAGTTTGTGTAACATATGCCCGTTAAACAGACCTTATCGGGTGTAAAAATATCCCAGGCCAGTCCATGTCTGTTGATGTCCATTAAATGGACATTTTCGGGTGAAAAAGCACCCTTAAGCCCGACAATGTCTGTTAAACGGATATGAAAATAGACATTCTCGGGACATCTATAGTAAATCGCAATTTTGACCCTTTTAAAGGAAAAATATTGCTTCAAGTTCCTATAAAATTTTTAGATCTTGAAGTCTTTTTTAAAATTGTCCAAAAACAAGATCAATCCGACATGTTTTGTGAAAGTTATGGCATTCACGCCAACATAGGTTCATGAGGAGTGAGGACATAAACATGGTTAGTTCTTTTGACCATAACTTCTTCTATAGACCTCCAAATGACTTGATTCTTAAAGCAATAGATTTCTAAAACATTTTTACACCTTTCCATGAAAAGTTGTAGTAATTTATTTTTAATTGAAAAATATGGATCAAATGAAAGTGTGGGAATCTATTAGAACAGTGTAAATAGGATTCTTTTTACTGAGCATACTTCAGTATTTTAATTATATCTGGACCTGTAGGATTCCAATTGAGATGATTTTTGATTTTGAGTAACTAGAGAAATAGGAATACAAATTATGTGAAGAATATGAATTTTTATTCGATCTCTAAGATGTCCAATTTCTAGATGGAAATTGGCTATAGTACACTGTTTTTGGATAAGAACAGTCCGAAAATGTTTGAGGTATATCTTCCTATTTACTGAGCCAAATTGAGTGATTTTGGTGTCAATGGAATCATAAGATATAGAGGAAAACTTTTTTTCGGAAGAGAGTATGACCAAATTACATTATTTTCGCTTTCTGATTGGATGTGAATAGTAGACCCAAAAGTGTGACTTGGAAAAAGGATGAGTTTTGTCATGAGAATGATTTAGTGTTAAAATTGATGGATAAATACCCGAAATTATCATGAACATGCATTGTACATATTTCATTTCATTCATGTCCATTATTAAACCCCTATGATTGTACATATTGTGATATATGTGTATATTGCTTATTATAGAGGAGCAATTGGAACGTCCACTTTCAGACATTTCCTGGACTTCGAGACAATAGCTTCTGGAGCAAACTGTGAGTAACCTAGACGGTCTCACTTAATTACTTGTTTACTTAGATTATATTTTGAATGACAAATGAATGTGATTGATTGTGGATTCCGGATGACTATAAAATGTGGAATGTATATTGAAGTGTGGCTTGAATGTGAATGTGAAGACTTATGTGCTTTATAATGTGATTGATTGTGGTACATGCATTTCATTCATGAATGCATGAAATATAATGACATTTGTGACTAAAGTAGTCAATGATCAAAGTTTAAAGCTCAACGAGTGAAAATGAGCCTCGAGTTCAAAAGTGATTCAGAGCCTCAGACTTAACGTTTAATGAACCCTGGAACCCCCAAGCGGATAATGGATAGTTATTAATGAGCCCGGTATTTAAAATAGGTACGGGACAATTTAGGTACTCGGTCACAACAATGTAACAATTGGAAAAGAGTCTCATGATCATATCATATGCATTTTGTTATGTATGTTTTATTGATTGAAATGCATAATTTACCTATGCTTAAGTGAAAATGTGAAACGTGATCAAATATGCAACAATGTGATTGTATGTTATGTGAAATGAAGTGTTACATAAATTGAGTGAACCATCGATGATGGTTACCTCATTGAGTTCACAAAACTCACCCAAAATTTGCAACTATATTTTTGGCTTTGAAGAGTACCTTATTAGACAAATGGGAGTATACCTCCTGCTTGCAAGTAAGGGATAGAGGTTGGGATCAGTTCGCGTCTGCGTCATACTTTTTCTTTTTGTATTGAATTGTATAATTTTTGCAAATTATGTATTTCGAAAGTATTATACAATGTTTATATGAATGATGTTGTAATGTAAAGGCATTATGACTAAAATGTTTTGTTTTTTTAAAAGGCCCAAATGACTATTGAAATTTTGTTGATTATATTGTATGACTGAAAAAGTTTACAAATAAAGTAGGCCCAAATTAATTATTGACCTCTATATATGTTTGAATGTTTCAAAAAAAAATTGTATTGAGTTTTGATTGATTGAGTGCGATAGCATGTCACCCTTGTGGGGCACGGACTCGGATATCACTTAGAATGTTGGGTACGTGTCTTATGGGGGTGGGGTGCTACACCTTTACCATACGATACATTAGGCATAAAGTCATGAAGCTGACCCTATATCACTTACCCGCGACTGGTTAACTATTAGTTATAGAGCTGATTCTATATCGCTTGCCTATAATAGGTTAACTGCTATAAATTGGTAGTTACAGACTTGGTTTTATATTGCTTACCTATAACAAGTCACATATCTGGTTCTATATCGTTTACCTACGATTGATTAACCAATATTTACAGAACTGATTCTACATCGCTTAGCTGTAATAAATTAACCGTTATAAATATACCAATATAATAATAAATATAAAGCCTAGTGGTGTACCATAGGCAAAAGCAACTCTTACATTTACGACTCATCTTATTTTGTAAATCAAGTATGAGACCATTCATAATTGAATTGTTTCAACGTAACTCCCATTCATATAAATTTAACTTTCAAATTAAAACTCATATATTGCCAAAACATACACTTATACTAGCAATATTCACTTGTAAATATCATTTGCATAATCAAATGAAAACCATTTGCATAAAATCGATTAAAGTACACTCAAATGTCATAAATTCTTTTGCAAACAATTTAGTCATATAAAACAATTAAAATACACTCACATGTCAACAATTCTTTTGCAAAGAATTTATTCATATAAAACATTTAAATATGCTCACATGTCATCAATTCTTTTGTAAAGAATTTAATCATATAAAATAATTAAATAAACTTACAACTTGCTAGCATCCTTTTCACCACTTTGAAATTCTTCAGTTGGTTTCATTTTCTGATCTAAAAACCTAATACAAATACATTCAACCTTTTAACATATTTTCCAATCAAATACACCATAAACCACGTCAACTTCGTTACTTTGTATATACACTCCGTTTACTAAATTTTCTCCAAATAATAACATAACACTTTATTTAATCATTCCAATACAACAAATACACTTAATGACCATCCTTAACCACATTCACACGGTCATTATATCATAATCATACTTTTATACCAAAAATGCCTTTAAGGCTAAACTTATCATATTTAACATTAAACTTTTCCAATTCAATTACATTTGATTTCTAACACTTAACCAATCCAAATTCACTTCCATGACATTTTAATACACACATTTAAACCATAAAATTCATTAACAATTTTTTTACAAAATCAAGCACTCTAGGCCGAATTTCAACCAAAACTAATTCCTTTTCATTTCTTTACTTCATTAGCATTAAAATCATGCTCTAAACATAAAAAAACGTCAAAATAAAATTTTTGGATCATAACACATTAAAAACCCTATCCTTGGCTGAAAACTCATCTAATCATTTCTATGGTTTTTCTTTCATTTTTTCATCATTAAACTAACTTCCTAATGTCATTCTTTAACCTTAAATCATCAAATGACAAAATAAAACACTTTAGGCAATATATCTCACCTTTGACCAAGTTTAACCAAGGCTTCACATGTTAGGTTTTCTTGATTTTCTTCTCCCAATTGTTTTTTTAATAAAATAAAATCTTGATATTACGTCAAAATGGTGCAATTTACACCATCAAAACCAAATATAACCTATAACCCAACAAATCAAATTTTTTAACAAGATTAGTAAGCTTACCAACCCATTTTCTTCTTCTTCTTCACTTGAATGGCTATGGAGCTTTATTGGATGCTTGATTGGATGTAGAGGAGCATGAAAAATGGTTTGGTTCACTTTTCCGTAGCCATAGCCAAACCTCTCTTCTCCTTTCTCTTTTTTTATTCTTTTTTTCTCTCTCTTCCTTCCTGTTTCTCATCCATAGTCGAAGTTTCCACTCTTCTTCTCTCTTATTTTTTGTTAGTTTTTGGGCTCTTTAATGTTTTGGACCCCGAACTTTCGGTGGGAATTAGAAATATTAAAATAAATTCAATGAGTGTTTTTGGATATGAATTGTGTTATAGAAGTTATTATGCCTTGCGGAAATCGATGAGAAAAAGAATTTATTGGTTTTGATGACTTTAAAGATTAGTTTTAGTAATGAAAGTTTAAGTGGATGAGATGATTGAAATGGAAGTTGAAATCAAGAAATAAAAAGTGAGAGTGTAAAATTTTGAAGAATTTAGAAAGTTTGACTTTTTGGAGTAGAGAGTTGACTTTTGATTTAGGCAGATTTTGAGGAAATGATCTTCATAAAATTTGTAGATTATGTTGAGAGCTTTCTGTAGCCATAAAGTTTGATAGTTTTTGATATCGGAATCAAAAGTTATGAGTTTTCGAAGTTAAGTGTATTTGGCGTTGTTTTGGAAAAATACTATGAAGTATCCGATCGCCGTACTGATGGGATTTGAATTCAAGAAAATGGTTTACGTGAAAGTTACAGAGAATTAGAATAGCTTTAAAAAGATGTATAATATGAAATTTTTGGATGTGGTGACTGAAAGATGTTAAATTGTGAAGTTTGAATGTTGTTTAGTAAGGAAATTTTCGGGCAGTAACTTCGATTTGGATTTTGACCCTTATTGATGTAGAATTTCTTCATAGGGTCTTAATAAAAGTTGTAGCTCATGTTTCCAGCTTTCTAACGCTATAAAATATGCAATTTTTTGATATCGGGCCACGAAGTTATGATAATTTGAAGTTTAGATATTGCTTAGGTGATTGCTAACATGGCAGAAACTTTGATTGAAAAATTGATTTAGCTAGAGGTTGAAGTTGCTCTGGAGTTCTTCATGAACATTGTAGAGCTTGTTTTATCTTTTCATTGATATAAAGCACGGAAATTTTGGACAAGGGAGTAGAAGGTTAAGATTTCTAGAAGTTCTGAAGCTGTTTAGTGTGAAGCTGATCGACTAGTCGCCTTGTGTGGAGTTTTTCACCCAGTTAGAGATCGATCTGATTTTTAAGGTCTTCATAAAAGTTGTAGAGGGTTCTTTTAACTTTTCGTAGACATCATGGTTGTCAAATTTGGAGTTCTGGGTCAAAAGTTATGATGTTTACAAGTTGAAATGTTGTTTAAAGTTTTGAGGAGATTATCGATCAGTCATCTTTGAGTGCATTTTTGACCCCTTTAAAGACTGAAATTGCTTTTGATACTGAAAATTGTAAATCTGTCTTTTATCTTTCCAACGGTACTAAGTTTGTAAATTTTAGAGCTCGGAGTCAAAAGATATGAAGG
>JANIHY010000208.1:10979489-10992025 GCA_027479065.1 Erythroxylum brevipes
GAAGGAGAGATAAGAGGAAGGAAGCAAAATTTTAAAATTTTGCTTAAATTTTGCAAAAAATTTCCCTATTTTTAAAATTTTTGATATCAGTTGGTATTTGAATTTTAAATATTTTTTCTCAAAAGTTTTAATCGACAATCTTCAAGTTTATATTTTTTCTCATTTAACGATTTCAATTTTCATTATATTTGAAAGAATATAATTGGAAACACAAGTCAAAATTAAGTTACATTCTATAAAATATTGTTACATACTAAACACTATAATAAGAATCCACCTAACTTTTCTATTAGAATTCTTATAAGTATTCAAACATGTGAATATCTTTACTTTTCATAGATTTACTTTCCAATTTCCAAATTCACTTTACTTTATTTTCCATAGATTTATTTTCCATAGATTAATTTGAGTTGTTCATTTTTTAGTATCGTGATTTGAGTTAGAAAGTCTAAAATATCAAAATTAAAAACACTCAATACATATAGGGTCACAAATGGCAACTGGGCCTGACCTAGGCTCGAATACCACCCGGCTCGACCCAAAGACAACAAATCAAGTCTAAATTAATCGAACCTAAGGTCAGGCCTCGAGTTTAATTTTGTGGGCTCAGGCTTCGGTTTTGGCTCGGATTGCCATACGCGAGGCCCAACCATTCTAACCAAAATGCAAAACGATGCTATTTTGAACCTTTAATTTAAAAAATTAGTGGGGTCAAATCGGGTCGAGCTTAGCCTTTGAATCGGGCACACACCCCCATCTGGTAATGGTCAACCCATTGTCATCCTCAAACAAAGTCATCATTTAAAAAAGATTCATTTTCATCTCTTTATAAAATGGCTATGGCAAATTCATATTAAATACAATTTTTTTAATTTAATAAATTGTTTTAAAATTTAGGTTAATTTGAGATGGGTTTCAATGATGAAAATTGTGTTGGATTATTTCACTACAAAAAAATAAGTTTTAGCAATAGAAATTACCAATGAAAAATAAAGATTTTTTGTCAGAAAACAAATTTAGGGATGGAAATTACTGACGGAAAGAATTATAGGAGAAATGGCTGGCGATGGATATTATGAATCCATCATAAATTTAATGATAAAATATTGTATAGCCGTTGGTACATTTTGCTACGAAATTTTGTATTTCAATTAATAAATTTATCTACGGTAATACAAATTTTGTTGTTAAATTTACAATGGATTCACAGTATTTTGTTGATGAAATTAGCGATGGTAAATTTTAAATATGTCGCTAAATATACGGAAGAAGTTACAATATTCCATCACTAAATTCACCGGTGGATATACAATATCTGTCACAAAAATTTACTTATGGACAACATTATCTGTTGCTAAATTTTTGTTACCAATAGAATTATAATATTCTATCTCTAATTTACTGACGGAGTATCTTAATTCCTTCAAAAAATTTAATTATTATAAATTTCAACTACCATTTCTCACTTCTTACCTGAGTTTTCTGTTGATAATCTTTTGATTTTTTTGTACATTTAATTTCTGTAAATAACATAACATTGATTGATAATATAAAGTTAAAATCATCTTGATTGATAATATGATAAAAAGTTGTAATGTACACTAATAAGTATCTTGAAAATAATTGTAAATTAGTAATTCACACAAAAAATTAAGAGTAGAAAAACATCAAATACATTTAATTATCCATCTAAGCTATGTAGTTGGTGAAGGTAGATGCTCTAACTGCTGCGATGAAGTCCTGTCCCTTCCCTTCAACTTATCCACCTTATTACAGAGCTGGGTTATGCATTCCATCAGCCTCTTTACTATGTTCTCAAACTGAATCACTTTCTTATTTGACGCAGACCGCCTACTAGATCCAGCTATAGTGGATCTGGAGGATTGTAATAACATGTGTTTGCAAATAAACTTCAGTTGAAAAATCCTTCTACGGTGGTCCCTACCACACATTGCATCAAGATATATCTTACTCCCATTAACAATTTTAGAGTTTTAAGACTGTCGTTCAATGCCTTCTTGTATTTGGTCTTATCATTATAATTGTTTATGTTAATAAGTAATAATTTTTAAGAATTAATATTAAAGGATAGATTTTACATATATAAAGTTGTCTGCATCGGGTGTTGATGAAGGTTACACCATCATGCTTTTTAGTTTGGGTGTGCAAAAAGAGTTGGTGTATTGTAGGCCTCCTGTTTGTAGACTTTTCTTGCATTAGAATAAATTGTTATAAATGAACTATAATTTACAAAAATTTCGGCAGAGTTTCTTCTATTTTTTAATGATATTTACCCCTTGTTAAACAAAAGAAATTACTCAACAACACAACCATTAATGACACCAGGCATTTACAACATTATTATTCTCCATAATACACATATATTTTCATTCTAAATTTTGATAAATCAAATTACATTAAAATTAAATTTCATACATCAAAGTACAAACATCATAATATAAGTGTAAAGTTTTAATACTTATAAGTTTCTTTGCATACTCCTAGTGGGTCATAAATCCTCCAGTGTGTACGAGTAGACTCTCTCCCTTTGATCCTCCATATCTGTTTGTAGAATTGAGCTTTGAAATGGACATTATCTCGGGTGATACCTAATACTACTACCAATGATCCCATATTTCTTTAGATATATAAAGAGGTCGTACAGTATTCTTGTATATCGATGTAAGAAAGTCTCTATAACGTGTACGAGCACGCCTCTCCCATACATTATAAATTACAACATCAAATTTTGAATCCAAAAAAATTCTTTATGAAAAAAGAAAAAAACATAAATACATATAAACTACAATATTTATCTAATTAATGTATAAAATTAGATAAAATAAAAAAGATTAAAGAATATATGTTTTGTACCTCAAACTCCTGATAATAAAAAGCCTTTTTCGCTTGAGAGATATTCTTCCATATATAATCCTCAAGATCTACCCTCTCCTTAAACTTGGATGAGATATTTATGGAGTACGTTCCCGTCGAAACCAACCTAATATATAAGCATTTTTAGATCATTTTGAAATTAAAACATATAAATTAAGTATAAACCTATGGTGTTATCATGCATGTATTACAAAAAATTTTATAACTTCACTTATAGATTATTAAGAACTGTGATGTAATTTCTTACATCAACTCCCTTAGCTCCAGGTTGGAGAGCATGCCCTTCATCCGAAATGATTACCCTTGATATCTTTGCCGGTATAGGGGTGGTGGATGGTATAAGGGTGCTGGATGGTGTAGCAGTAGATAGGGAATGTGAATCTACAAGGGTTATAGGTGGTAAAGGTGATGTCTGATCTGGATGTGCACTAGTTGGACATACAACACCTGATTCTATAGCATCTGCAAAATGTGATGCTTCACTTAGACATGTACTATGTCCTCCAAATCGTGGAAACCTGAACCTTGGCCAAATCATATCTTGTTTTCTCTTTTGTGATATATTTTTAATTTGAAATTCACATTTTATTGAATATTAATAAAACAATATAAAATAAATATATAATAATATATTGTTGATGCATTAATAAATTTATTCATATAATATTCTATTACTTACACAAATTAATCGCTATCATCACTTAATTGTAAATTAAATCATCATGATCTTCTTTTTCTGAAGAATTAGAGTCAAAATAAGGCTCTTCTTTATATATGTCATCCTCCTCATCCTCTCTAGATGAAATTTGAACATATTCATTATTTAGTTCATTCAAAGGTTTATTGTCATTATATGTTATACATGCATTTATTTCATGAACATCTTCCTAAAACGCTTCACTTTCAATTATCTTATTTTCTCCTTTTCCATGTAATTCAAAAATACCTTTGGGTTTTACTTTGCAATCAACCAACCAATTTGACTTATCTCATTGTAAACTAGGAAAAGAGACATAATACACATGGATAGCTTGCATCGCCAACATGAAAGGTTGAAATTGTCTAAATCTTTTTTGTTGGTTAATTTTAACTATATTTTATCAACTGTGCACTTTTGTTCCAATATTAGGAGTTGGATCAAATCATTTACACTTAAATATCGCACTTTATTTTATTGGCAATGCAGGTACTCAATTTCAAGTATCTCAATAATTTTACAATAATAATCCATCAATTCTACCCATTTGCAAACCCCATTATTTACTATTGCTATGCTATGACCATAATATTCTGTATGAAATTTGTATCCATTAATAAAATACATCATATATGATTTAATAGTTTGCAAAGATCCTTTCACAAGATCACATATGAACTTGTTCTCTATTGCATTTTCTAAGGCCTACACAAATTTTTTATCATATGAAATCGTATAATGTCATTTAAACACTTTGATCTCATAATTCAACCATTTCAATTATTGCAAGTAAAAACTTAGATATTTCTCGAACCATCGAGGAAAATGTCTTTCAATTTTTTTATTTATATCATCCTTTGTTGTTTTGGACATTAGCTCATGCAACCATTCCTCGTATAATCATTATTACGTATTTTAGTTATGAAAAACAATAACTTCAAAAACTCAAATAATCAATTTCAAAATTTCATAAAATGTAACCATAGGCAGTCTCTATTTCTTCTTTTGTTAATATTCTTTTTGTTGAACATCATTACATTCGTCCTGAATATGTGAAAATGGATAATTTATCATCAACATCTCCCGTTTCTCCCCTGTCATCATTACAAGGAACTTTTCTTTCCCTTGTGTGTACATACGACTCAAAATAATGTGAACAAAATGTCTTACTTCCTCCACTAAATAAGCATTACATATCGAACCTTCAACTTTATCCTTGTTTTTGACATTTTTCTTTAACTAATGCAATACTGAACTGGACCAACAACTTTATCCTCGTGTATTAAATGTACGAGTAGATGCTCCATACAGTCACAGAAACTTAAAGGAAAATCCTTTCCAATTTACATAAGATAACTACAATTTCCCTTTTATTTTTCCATTTCAGCCAACTTTATTTTAGATGATTTTAAACTTTTGAAAAACAAACTTAATTCTGTTATAGCTTCTCAAGCCTTAGTCGATAACAACTCCTGAATGCAATTGAAATTAGCTTTTGCATAAATACTTGACAATCATAAATGTTCATCCCAAATGATTTGTACTTTCTTATGATCATACACCTTGCTAAATTTGAAACATAACCATTAGGAAAATTTTGACTTTTCAACCATTCACAAAAAATTTCCTTTTATTTTTTGTCCAAGGTGTAACATATTTTTGGATATTTACCAATGCAAAGATCTTTATCTAACCCATTCCTTCTAAAAAAAAAATTCAAATCAGCTCATGATTTTGCATTATCCTTTGTCCTCCCTTTAATGTTCATTATGGTGTTGAACAAATTGTCAGAAATATTTTTTTCAATATGCATCACATCTAGATTATAACATAACTAATTAGTTTTCCAATATGACAAATCCCAAAAGATAATTCATTTTCTCCAATCAGAATTTTTACTAATGCTTCCATTAACTTCTTTAGCTTTAAGTTCTGTAACTTTCAATAACCCTAATTCATCAATCTCTGCAATATTTCTTCACCAGTTTTGTGAGGGGGAGGAGGTGTTTGTACCATCCTATGCTTAATGAAGTTTTGTTTATTGAGTCTAAATGGATGATTTGGAGGAAGAATTTCCAGTGGTTGTCAAAATAAGATGTTTTGGCCCTATTAGGAAGATAAAATGCATCAGAATTATTGTCACAATAAGGACAAGTCAATTTCCTTATTATGCTCCATCCAGATAGCATAGCATATGCAGGGAAATCACTAATAGTTCACATCAAAGCTACTCTCAACAGAAAAAATTTGTTTAAGAGACACATCATATATCTGTATACCAAATTTCCAAAGATGATGCAATTCAAATACCAATGGTTGTAAGAATAATCAATTTTATGCTTTGGATTCGTTAGCCCTGGCATAATCACCGTTAAGAAAATGTATGCCTCATTTATACACATCTATGGAGGCATATTATAAAGAATAATTATGATTGGCTATGATGAATAATGTTGGCCAGATTGACCAAAAGGTTGGAATCCATTTATCAACAATCCCAACAAACATTTTGACTTTTAGCTGCAAACTCAGAGTGAGTGTTATTGAAATGTTTCCATGCGAATGCAACCGATGAATGACTCATTATTCCATCTTCATGTTCATGTTCATTATGCCATCTCATGTGAGAAGTAGTAACATCAGAGGCATATAGTTTTTGAAATCTCAAAGTTAGCGTAAAATAATACATCCGCTTATAGGGTACTAATTTTTGTTTCATAGATTGAAAAAAAAAATTATACTCTTGTAATTCCTCATCATCTTTCCAAAACAACATATATCCCAAGTGGCAACAATCAATTTTTTCAATTGGCAAACCAAGATTCCAAATAAGTTTCTTTATATTGTAGAAATTATCAATCATTGTATGATTAAAAGGAAATGATTCATTATAACAAGCACGAATTTTAGTCAAACTTTGATTAGAAATATGCCATTCAGACTTTATTCTCAATATTCTAGTAATTGAAGTCAATTGAGTCATGGTCTCATAATTTGGCCATAATTCTTGGTCAGCTTATTTTAGTAAGTCAAAAAACTCTTTTGCGTGTGGGTTTGGTTCTTCTTCAACATTTTCTATATTTTCCTGAAAGGTATAATCGACTGCATCATAAACTATTTAGGTATAAGGATTTTCAGTTGCACCCACATTATTTGTTATAAATCCAGTCCCCCCTAAAATTCATCCACATTTATTAGCGAGTTTACTTCATTATCTTTTAAAGTGTTACAAATTAATGGCTTCCTATGTCGTATCCACCTAAAATAATTTAGAACAAATCCTTTTCTTAACAATGGAGATTCACTTCATCAATAGGAATAAACGAATATATTTGCACTTTTTACATAGACATCTGATGCTCAGACCATCCTTATATACAGGCTAAGAACTTCCAGAGAGAATAAAAGCTTCAACTCCCTCAAGCACATTTAATAAGCTTAGAAGACTCTCCATCGATTAGTACACTATAGGATACTAAGGATATACATGTCTTAATCCATTTAATAAACATATATGAGAATTTGAATGCTTTAAGAGTGTTTAAGGTAAAATTCCAATTAATATAATCAAAATCTTTGTGGAAGTCAATTTTGATCTTATTATGATGTTTCCTATTTTAGCCTTTAAAATCTATTCAGTTAATAATATATTATCCTCTATCTATCTCAACTTAATGAAGGCCCTTAAGAGGAATTAATAAATTTAAGAAGCAAAGTTTTGAGCATGCTAGCTATAAGATTGGAATTGATTTTATAAATAATATTGTAAAAAGAGATAGGCTTGAATTCTTTTGGTGATTAAAGAGTAGGAACGCTTAAATCCTTCAAAGCTTAACCATGATTAAAGAACCCTAACATTGATTTCTTCATAATGTCTTAGTACGAGTCCATACTTTCTAAAAGAAGAGGGTATTCAACCCATCAGAGCCTAGAGTCTTATTTAGATTGAGGGTGACTATAACATCCTCTACTTCATTATCATTGAAAGGTTTAGATAGGAACTCATCCCCTTGAGTTGTAATTTTCTCATTAATAATAAACGAAGAATATGTATATAAAAGGAGCTACTTATAAAAGAAACAAAGGCATTGGAAATTTTTTTTATGCCTCTTAAAACTCAATCTTTACCCTAAAGTTATCTTTAAAAGAAACAATTCTATTGTTATTACCCTAAGTCATCATTTTAAAGGAGTGTTCCTATCCTGATCTTTAATCCTTTCCTTAGGTTTTGAGACAACCTGAAGAGTGTTACTAATCTTTTATTGTTGAGAATATTTAATTCTTCCTTGATCTTTTGATGCTTTCTCATACAGGTAAAAATCTTATGACTTTGAGTTTCATAACTAATGCTTTTAGTGATAGCTTCATTTGTTCAATTGATATGCATGGATCTTAAAGTTGTTAGTTTATGCCCTACAACTAATCACTTTGGTTGTAGATTAGTGACAAATTATTTAAAAGCATTCTTTATCGTGTACTGCTTAAATGTATATGATAAAGTTCATGGGATAATTGTACAGTGCAAATAAAATTATAATGAGATTATAATTATGATATTCATATTACATTTATGTATTATCCCTAAATTATTCCTACTCATTGTTCTATTAAGACTAGATATTAATAAAACATAAAAATACTAGCACACATTATGTTTTTTCTTATGAAGTAGTTAAACTCATACACTAAAGTATGGAGATACTTAAACAAACGTGTGAGTGCTTGTTAGAGAAAAAGTTAATGAACAAATCCAACATGAAAAATCTATTTAGAACATTACTTGTATGCCTATCATTGTGATGATTTTATTATTGATCCTTTGACTTGAGGTTATCAAAGTTATCTTATATAGGGATTGCTACGTTTTGATACTATTTATGACCTATTTAATCATGAGTTGTTCAATCAGTAGTCATTAGATGTAACATGAATTATATGGATATAGTTGTGTGATCAAGATATGATTCATCACCCTAATTCTGTTGTTCTCGATTAGTATTAATTTGGAAAATCATTGGCTAAGGTGGAGTGATGTTTTGTAAATAGTTTACAAATATCATTAATTGAATCAATAGCTAATGGCAGAGAGTTAATATAATTAGACTTAAAATAGAGTAGACATTAATTTCATGTTCTATATCTAATCGGTACATTGTATGATGAAATGATTGAATTATATGAAAAAATAATGCACGAAAAGATTAGTCAAAACTACTTTGACATTTCTAAATATTTAGGTAGTCATGATGTGTTGCTAGACGCCAATCTTGATCTATGATTATAAATTTTTTAATTGGAGAATTAAAGATAAATTAAAAGGAGTTTTAATTTATCTAATTCTAATTATGAATTAGAATTAAAATTAGAATTTATAATCATTGCTAACATATTTAGGAATCTAATTGGTCTCACATATATAATGTATTGGAGATAGCAAAGTTAATTTAATCAAGTTGGACTTAATTGTAAAATTTTGAGAAATTTTATGATTAAATATTAGATATTTAATAAATAAGGATCAATATGTGATATTAAATCTTATATGGGCATAAATGGTATTTAATTAGAATTATTTGTAATTATAATTAAAGTTTAATTAAAATTAAAATTAGAATTAGAATTTAATTTTAATTAAATTACCAAAATGTCTAGAACTTATTATAAATAGGCTTAAGTTCTATGTAGCAAGTACTTTTTACTTAATCCTCTTTGTAAGAGTTACAGAGTTCTTTTAACTCATTCTGTAGATACCATTAGAGGCTGGACATTTATGCTATTACGATGATTGAGACGGATCGACTTCGGAAAAGATTCAAGGGATACAACAAGATAAAGATTCAAGCTTCGGAATAAGATATGAATTAAGTTTCTGCTTTATTATAATTTTTGTTAATCATTTTATAGAATTAAAGAGATTTTGGTTTTCGGGAAATCAAAGGTTGCAAAAATATTTCGTAATCATTGCATTGTGACAGGGATCAAAATTCCTAACAATAGTATCAAAGCTAGGTTTATTTCTATAATTTGATTAAATTATTTGCCTATGATTGATCTCATAATTTTGGAATTGAAAAATATGAAGAGTTCATATTATAAACCCAGAAATATGAAAAGTTCATATTAGAATCCTAAAAGACCCGAAGACAAAAATTGTTCCACAAATCTGGAAATTTTCGACAGTTTTAAAACCTATTTTTTAAAATTAAAACCCATAAACCCATAAACATATTTTTTTGGTGTCGTTGATGGCTATTTCGATTACTGAATAAGAATAACATGCGTGTGGTCAGTGATTGCTTTTTTTTTTGTTAAATGGATTATGTGTTTTGTGTTCTGGGTTTGAGAAACTAAAAACCAGTGCATTTTTGGATGTTGCTATGTGTTCTGAAAAATTAAATATTATGATTTTTTTGCACTTATTCTACCCTTGCTTGTGTTTAAGGGTTGAATCTAGAGGCGAACCGCTACTAGTTCAATCGCAGAATCAGGGCGTCACTGGTAACACCACTGGGTAGCTTACGATGCCATTGCATGGCATCGCTGGCCATGCCGCTAGGTCACTAGCGATGCCTTACGCCCATAGAGTGGTGGTGTGATAGACAACATGGAGGTGCAATAAATGTGGCGGTGGAGACCCAGGCGTGGAGGCAGTGTGAGGAAGAAGCATGGTGGTTGGAGACTCGACGGTTGGTTAACGCAATGGGAGTAAAAAAGCGGATGGCGGCGTAAGAAACTTCCAGAAATTTTCTCTAGAGCCGTTGGGCAAGTGAGATATATGCTCCCAATGTTGGAAGACAACAACTGTGGTAGGTGTTACAAAGGTCACTTTGGAGACTAGAACTTTCACCTGAAGTTGCTCACCCACACCCTTTGTACGACAATCTCACTTAGATCAACTAAAGCAAGTCTCAACCTTTCCCCACCCTCGAAGTGTTTACCTCGCACACACACTCGAAGAAACAACGCGGAAGCAATAAAGAATATAGGCAACAAGAAAACACACAGAGATACGATCAAAAGACCAACTTTATATTACTTTCCCTCAAAAGAATGCTCTCTCTGAATTCAACCCCTCTAAATGAATGAGAAGAGCAAAGCTCGAATGAGCTATATATAGGCATCCTAGTTTGGAGTCACAGATTCCTACTAAATCTGTATTACCTAAGATCACGTTTATCCCCTATCAAATAAGATTACATGAACCATTTAGATGGCACCCCCATCCAAATAGAACTCTAACTGATAAGATAGAATCTAACAAGATAACATAAGATATAGTTTACATTTATCTATAACACTAACATCCTTATCCGCGAATATCTCCACTATCTTCAAATGTTGAGTTTCACTACAACTCTGACTCACAGTCATTGCCACATCATCTAAGATCTCCTCGCGATCTCTATCAGCTGATGATGCAATATGATCTTGCTGAAGCCCACTAGCATACTGGTCTGATCCAATGCTTCCCACAACAAGTCCGCTAGTTGTGGTCCATCCATTTGAGCATAGCCAAGTCCTTAGTCTGGGTCGAGTCAATCTCTACAAGCTCCGATGCTCTACCAAAATTTGCACCAAGTATGATCCCACTCGCCCACATTTGCCTTAGTGTTTTCAACACGGCCTATCCGCACATAGGTTTATCAATGCACGTCCATGGACAAGTCCATCTTCCAGGTCAGGCTCATTTATGGTGCAGTCTTATCACTCCATGACTAAGTCATAAGTCACAATTCAAGTTAGTATAAAAACCTCGCCCATTTACATACCTTAGACCTACCTCGTCGAAGTTCGGTGTTTAGGCGCCTTGTTGCACTCGCATGCCTTCACGAATCCTCGCGGGTCTCATACGCCTTTGCATCTTCTCGTGCACTCTCGAGTCTCACATGACTTAATTTTCCACCTTCACGCAGCCTCGCATCCGAATCTCACATCTCGTCAAAGATTTCTACCAATACGCGCCTACACGTATTGAATCTAGCCTACTCTCGAGATCGTCGTTGATACTTCCCATATCCCTCACCTACATCGCAAATTCCTCAGGTTTTGCTCGCCAACTCGCAAGATTTCATCTTGTTCTCTTGTCAACTCCCCTTCCTCGTGCCGACCTGCGTGCCAAGCATTGACCAAGGCTCGCCAACATTCGCATGATCGCGCAATCTAAACTTAAGTGTCTAACAGTAGGAGCTGCTATTGCTGGCGTGTGACTACACGAGCCAAATAGTTTCCCTCCCACGTTTTGGCTGATTTTCGACATCTCATTTTGTTTTCCACACTCACAGAAGCTAGATGCTCCCACGCATGATTTTTATTTAATTTTTTTTAAAATCTTCATTAATTAAATTAGTTTAATTTAAAATTAAGTAGGTTTAAATCTTGATAAATTTGGAAAAGTGTTTTCTAATTGTTTTCAAAGGGTTGATTTTATTAGGATTGTTTTAGAATTTAGTTTAATTTTTCATGAGTTGAATTATTAATTAAAATAATTATAGAATTAAATTCCAAAATTAAAGTAATTATTTTTCTTAATATGATTAAGATTAATAATTATATTGATTTCTAATTAATTTTAGAAAAGTAGTTTCTAAAATTAGAATTAATTATTTTCAATTAGATTGAAATTAATTAATTAGAAAAGTAGTTTCTAAAATAAGATTGATTGGTTTCAATTAGATTGAAATTAATTAATTAGACTCCTTAAAATTAAGAAAAGTGTTTCCTTAAGTAATCAAGAAATATGTTTCTTAATCAAATTCATTTATTTCAATTTGATTGAGTAAATTTAATTTATAACTTTATTTGTTTAGAGAATTATTATTCAATTTATTTAGAAATTGTTTCTTTATTTATAAATAATAAGTTTCTTGATTTATTAGAAAGAATATTTTCTTGATCAAAATTTGAAAAGTTTTTTCATTTGTTTATCAATAAAATGGTTTTCTTT
>JANIHY010000208.1:11009424-11020144 GCA_027479065.1 Erythroxylum brevipes
TATTTATTATATTCCGGTCTGATAACGGTTCACTACCGGTTGAACCTCTAAACCTTAAACCTTTCCTTGGACCGGTTCAATATCCGGTCCGGTTTTTAAAACATTGGTTATATCCAATAAGGTGGGCCTTCTTTAATATGTTATGTAAAGATTTACATAATCTATTCAAATTATAGCAAAAATCTATAATATAATTTAGATTTCCTAAAAATCTTTGTGATCATTTTCGTCTAATATTTCATTAAGAAATTTTAGTAGTTCTATTGGTGTTATTGTTCCTTGTTCTATGTAATGTCCTACAACAATAATTTTCATTTGGAAAAGATAGTCATGTTTTTCATACTTCCAATTCATTTTTTATAATATACTTATAAGTATGAATATGTTTGAAATTTTGTTATTAGGAAGAAGAAAATACTAGAAAATCATCCATGTATACTATATGAATTTTAGAATATGGTGAAAAAAATTAATCATTATTCTTCAAAATTCAGAGAAAGCATATGTCAAACTAAAGATTATAACTTTCCATTCAGATTATCTGAAAAGGATAGTTGATGCATTTTATATCTATCTTTCAAGGTTTATTTGTATTTATCAAATACCTAACTTAAGATTAAAATTTGAAAGAATATAGGCAATATATAATTTTTATAGTATATTTTTTATTTGTTATTAGATATCTAACTTATTTTAAGGCTTTATTTAAAGATTTAAATTTTATTACTAATATAAGGTCTCCTCATTCTTATTCATTCCGTTTGTTAAGATAAAAGGCAACATACCTTAAGGAGACCTAGTTAGGGAAATTGGTTTTCTCTTTATCAAGTTGTTTGTTTCTTGTTCATAATGATTTTTCATAGTTCTTTATTAAATTGTATAGACATAATCTTTGTAGGAATTCATTTTTCGTGAAAAATACGACAACGACAACGACGATAACAGCGATGACCACACAAGTAAATTCATGAAAAGTGCACGTCCAAATTTATTAATTTAAAGTAATATCATATTAACAAATAATTTATAAATATTCAAATAATTTAATTAATTATTTATAAATTGTTTGTTAATATTAATTATCGTCATACTCATCACTGGCCAACTTCTTTCTCATTTTCAATTCACATGCTCAACGAGTCTGAATAAAGAAAGATAAAAGGTCTTAGTCCAATGACAAATGTCACATCCCAGGAAAGATAAAGGGTCTTAGTCCAATGACCGATGTCACATCCCAGGTATTTCAAGTAGATACACGGTCAGGCTGAACACAATCCGACGACACCAAGTTGTTCTTCTTGTTCGGGTGAAAGTGAACTTTTGGAAAGCAAAGAGTCCAGGGTCACTCCACCTAACGCTTAGCGTCGGTGAGATATTCATTTTACCTGAGAAACCATGGTCATCTCTAATGATCCCAACATGTTTTCTGCTACTGTTTCCACTCCACTCATGGAAGACAAAATTGTTGATGGTTTCGTTGATTCCAGAGGTCACCCAGCCAGCCGTGCCACTTCTGGTGGGTGGAAAGCTGCTTGCTTTATTATAGGTAAAATGTTTTCCTTAATTTAGTCAACAAAATCAAATCTTTACGTGTATATATAATTGTAAGGATCATAGTGGAATTGGGTTGTTTGATTGTGTTTAATCGTTGTCTTTGTATATACATGTGTAGTTGTGGAAGTGGCAGAGAGGTTCTCGTACTATGGAGTGTCTTCGAATCTTATTACGTACTTGACGGGTCCTCTAGGTCAGTCCACGGCAACTGCGGCGGAAAATGTGAACATATGGTTTGGGACGGGCGCACTGCTTCCCCTTTTAGAAGCTTTCATCGCTGATTCATTACTTGGGCGCTACCGAAGCATTATCGTCGCATCTATTATCTATATCTTGGTATTTAGCATCCATTTCTTTCTATGTTAGTTTTAGCCAGCCAGAAATTGATGCATGCAAAGAGTTGGAAAGTTTTGAATAAAAAATGTGCTTAGGAAAATGCAAATTGATGGATGAGTGTAGGGTGTTTTCTTCGGAAATACCAATATAAGTTGCTTACTAGTTTGGTCTATCCTTATTACAAGTGCTTTTTTAAGAATGAGCAGGAGACTTCTTGTATTGCTCTTGTTTTCCTTGGTGAAAATGCAAATGCAGGAGGTGGGCTGAATTGCACAATGAGTGTCTTTCACTAGATAGTTTACGGGAATATCTACTGAAATGCTTGGTTCAAGCCTTGAGGTTTTCACTTGCATTACAAGGACTACATAGATATTAAGGTCCTCTAGTCATAGAAAGTCTAGTCTATCTGTTTTCTTTTAAAAACAAATGTGCTAAAACTACAGTTTTCAGATGATTCTGTGTTCTTAATTTGAAGATGGAGAAAATTCCCTGGTGATCTTTGATTTAACATGTTTACCTTGTTACTTGCATCATTACTAATTGTCCTGTTTGGCTTGAATGATTAACAGGGACTAGGCTTGTTATCTTTTACAGCTGTGTTAACTTCTCTTCAAGTCTCTCACCTACAAGACATCAAAGATGCCAAGTCACAGTCTCCTGAATTTCGAGTCATCTTGTTCTTCTTCTCTATATATCTCGTGGTAGTTGGGCAAGGTGGGCATAAACCCTGTGTTCAAGCTTTTGGAGCTGATCAGTTTGATGGACAAGATCCAAAAGAAAGTAAAGAAAAAAACTCATTTTTTAATTGGTGGTATTTTTTCTCTTCTATGGGCATTAATGTATCACTTACTGTTTTGGTCTACATCCAAGAGAATCTTAACTGGGCCCTTGGATTTGGAATCCCCTGTATTATGATGTTGGCTGCACTATTTGTTCTCTTGCTTGGTAGTAGAACTTACAGGTACAATGTTAAGAAGTGTGAGGGAAATTCATTTATGAAAATTGGCCGGGTGATTGGAAAAGCAATCAGGAACTGCAATGCTCCTCCTTCAGCAATGGCTACTGAATATGAAGCTAAACAGTATTGTCAGACTCCTCAACAATTCAAGTAAGTGAATCAACTTTCTTTTTGTTTTCGTATATATTAATTACGGAGGCATAAGTAGGAGGATATCTTTGCGTAGCATCTTACCGTTTTACTCTGTGCTGATGTTTCCGACCTCTAAGTTCATAGCTTGAGAAAAGATCAATGTGCCTGGATGATATAAATGATCTTGAGATTTAGTTATTTCCTTGGAGTTTAAAGAAATAAAAAATGGAGTTCTTGCAGATATCTTATTCTTCACAAACTTATGTCATCTGCTTAGGTTCAAACAGATGAACAGAAATACATGATGCTTTATCTTGAAATTCCTGTCAACTAACTGTTTTCTTTTTTGAAGATTTCTCAACAAGGCATTGTTTGAACCAGACAGCTCCATGGAAGGCCTTAATGTCTGTACTGTTGATGATGTTGAACAGACAAAGTCCTTGCTGAGACTTATTCCAATATGGGTTACTAGCTTGATATATGCAATTGTGTTTGCACAAACCTCAACTGTTTTCACAAAACAAGGGGCTACAATGGATAGAAATATATTCCCAGGTTTCAAAATTCCAGCTGCTTCACTGCAGTTCTTTATTGGCATTGCAATTCTTCTCTTTGTTCCCATGTACGATCGCATTTTTGTCCCTGTAGCCCGATCCTTAACTGGGAAACCTTCTGGCATCACGATGCTTCAAAGAATTGGATTTGGCATGGTTTTGTCTGCCCTTTCTATGGTGACTGCAGCTTTAGTTGAGATGAAAAGACTTGAAACTGCTAAAGAATATGGGATTATTGATCTGCGAAATGTAACAGTTCCGATTAGTGTTTGGTGGTTGGTTCCTCAATATCTGTTATGCGGTGCTGCTGATGTGTTTACCATTATTGGTCTTCAAGAATTTTTCTATGACCAAGTCCCAAAGGATTTAAGGAGTTTGGGTCTCTCATTGTACCTAAGTGTCATTGGTGTGGGAAGTTTGCTAAGCAGTTTACTGGTCTCTATCATTGACAAAACAACTGGTACAGATGGTCGAGACAGCTGGTTTGCTAACAACCTGAATCGAGCACATATTGATTATTACTATTGGTTACTTGCCGGCCTTAGCGCAGTTGGATTTACAGCCTTCTTGCATTTCGCTAGAACTTACGTTTATAGCAGGGGAAGTATAAGTTAAATGTGAAAACAGATGTAGCTCATGACTGTAATACTCTTCCAAGCTTCAGCCAAAGATACTTTGCCACTTTCATGGCTGTTCCTGCTATGATAAATATTCAATGATATTTGAAATTAAATTAAATTTATTAATATTTATTATTTATTAGTAAAATAAGATGCTCTAAATGATAATGTTGCAATCCTCAACCAACAAAGAAGAAAATGCCAAAAGATGATACAAACGATTTATGCAATGCCGACAGAAACACAACTGTACCGAGTCAAGTAGATTCATGATTCTGTTGGTTCTGAACCATTGCTTCAACAAATAGTGTTGGCTTCCAGATATAAATTAAAGTTAACACATGGTGGTAATCTGCAATTTCAATGCCAGTTCCTACAAGGCTCTTTGTCGTGCATAAATGTTATCGTACACCACGTGCAAACTTGTTTTGTGAGAAGTAGATCAATACATTTAGTGACATCCTACCCTTTTTTCTTGTCAAGATCAGGTTGCTACAAGCTATGGATACTTACACAAATGGCGTACATGTTGGTTACAGTGTTTTGTTCTTGCTAGTTTTCAGCCTATGCAACCTGGGACTTTCAGGCAGCGTTCATGTGAGTATAAAGAACAGTTTAGGCAATGGTAAAAGCATGAACATTCACTGCCAATCCAAAGACACTGATCTTGGCCAGCAGAACGTAACAGATGGAAACCAAATCGGTTGGGACTTCTCTCCTAATGCATGGGGAACTACGCTGTTTTTCTGTGACCTGGATTGGCAAAATGTGCAGCAGTACCACTTTGATGCATATTCGTACCAGAGGGATTTCGCAAGGTGTGAGGATCAATGCTCATGGCTGATCTCCACGGAAGGCATGTATGGCTTCAATGGAAAAACTGGATTCTGGGAATTTATGTACTATTGGCCAAGCTGACTTAAGATACGAAAGAAAAGCAGGTAAGAGCTGAGAGCAGAGCAGGTATCTTACCAGAAGTATTGTCCAAAAACTTTCTTCACACCAAATAAAAGATGTACAGTAAAGTGATCTACAGAGTTTAACCTGCCTCTGAATGTTTAAGACACATCGAACAAAAATAACAGTGGAATCTGAAAGTTGTATCTTTGATGTTTAAAATGATTTTTGTTTCCTGTAAGAGGAAAAGCCAAAATACCATGAAGGAAGGTTAAGAACTATTGTTTCTAAGGAAAAACTGAAGGAATGATACATTAGTTGCTACATCATAACATTTCACTACACAAAGTAAAATACGACATGCATGAAATTGGAATTCACTGAACAAACTTCATTCTATTAGGTTTGCCTTTTTACTCGTCAATTTTACAGAAATGGTCATTCATCAACTTTTCCTGAGAGGCAAAGCCCTTAAAAACCAAGCAGAATATAAGCCCCTATGAAGTGTCATATGTTAGTCTCTTTGTTGCTTCAAGGAAGGAACCCTTTCCGGCTAGCAAGAGTGGCAAATTCCATTGAGGTGTCAGGATAGCAACAGCACTGCAGACAACTAGGTCAGATAAGCAAGGACATCCTCAATTCTTGGAATTTTAGCTTTATAGTTGCCGGTAAAGCTGGAAAATAGCATACCTAACTCTCATATAAGAGAATCACTAGCCAATAGCTAAGCCAACACACATGCATAAGTTGTTTCAACAAGCATATTTCATCTCATCCGCTTATATATGCAGCTGGTACATCATGCAGTGGGTGACCTTTTTGGTTTCTCTCTATTGTCTTTCTTGCAAGGAAAACTTGCTTCCCAACCACAAAGATAAAAGCCTTGCCCTTTCCTCCAGCACCTCTGGCTGTCCTTCCAACACGGCGTACATATTCACTTGGATCACGAGGAAAGTCGAAGAGAACAACATGATCCACACCAGCAAAGTCAATCCCACGTGATGCTCTGTAGTTATTTTTAGAAACACAACAAATATGTTTCACAATTTGTTACCGGCTGGGAGGAATATTTGGATATGCATGTGTTATGGGATTCTTCATCTGGGAAGAATAAGAGATGAGAAATAAGTAGGCTCAAGTTGATGATAATACCTGTCCGTACAAACCAAAAACAAAGAGACTTCTTCAGGTGAAGAATTCATGAACTCTTTCATATTTGCAAGCCGTGATTCTTGAGCCAGAGCAGCGTGAAATGGGAGAACCCGAACATGATGACCTTTCTTATCAAAACGTTTCAATACATTCTCCACTTTTCTGCATGTCTCAATCTGTATATTACAACCCAACATCTATCACTTTAATTCCAACAAATAACTAGGGAAACAATCAAGTTCTTTCAAATTAAGCACAAATTTACCTTATTACAAAAAACAATTGTTTTCGACACAGAATTTTGCTCCACTAGCTGCAGAAGAGCAGTTTTCTTATTGTTGAACGCACTTTCTGGAGTTTTTTCTGTCTCATTTTCCCCACTGCAATCTACAAGAACCTGAACATACAAAATCGTAAACGACACTGGTCCTGTTACAGACTTAAAATCTTTTGCTAATATTATCACCAGTTTGAGATATTTATCTCATTCCCTGATTGAAAATTAATCACTTGAAAAAACCCAGCAAAAGAAGGGAGAGTTGTAGGACAAGAGGGAATTATACTTTGATAGGACAAAAAATGAAATCCAACCTCTGTTAGCCCAGTGCTTGTACGATGAATACCAGGTCCCATGATCATTTCACAATCAGGAAAGACCTCAATAAGTTTGTTATACACGTCAACTGGCAAAGTTGCAGTCACAAACAAATATTGTGCAGTAACTGGTGACAAGTTGATCAAGCTTTGCAGTGCAACTTCAAAGTCCTCATTGCTGAATTGTATATCTATCTCATCCAAAATTACACTGCAATCAAGCTTCATGTCAAACTCAAATATCAATGTTGGGGTACATATTGCAAGCAATAGAAGTGAAAGCATGTATAAAGTTTCTAGTAAGAGATTAGCATAAGCACTCCAAAATATATGTTGGTTATGTTGGAATGAAATGCAATAGCCTTCACATGGCACACGGTCAAATGCTTTCTCATCAACCACAGAGACCATTAGCTTCAGACAACTGAGCAGCAAATTGCAAATGAGTTGATATTTCCTAAAGTTCACTCACAACAATTTCTCTTTGTTTCTGGGTACAAGTACACCTACTTTCTCTTTCTCTCCCCCCTCTCTTTCTCTACCACATCTATTGTAACAGAAACCGGGACCTCCTTTTTACTATCTCAGATCATGTTGTTAAGAACCAAGAATGAAAATTTTATGGGCTATGACATAAAATGGAAAACACAGTAATGTTCTGACCATTGACACTTATATTGGCCCTAAAATATGGCAACTGCCATTAGATTGGGCAACTTGAAGAAAATAATCTCACTGCCTTTGGGTTAAACATGATATTCAATTTTCTCCTGTAAAAACTAATGTGCCAGATGATAAGAACTGGCACTGAAGATGATGCTTGGACTGTCAGCATTAGATATACTTAATACAAAAGTATGCATAAAAATCACATAAGTAATCACATTTTAAGTCATTGTGCGACATAGGCTTTAGCACAAGATGAAAAGGATGCAGTTTTCAGTGGGACATAGTATACCATTTGAGAGTTGCTAAACTCAAGAAGCCTTCTTTGATTAGAAACATAAAACGGCCAGGCGTTGCTATTAAAACATCAACACCCTGTTCTAGATTTTCCAGCTGAGTTCTCTGTCGAAATCCACCAGTCACAACCATAGACCGGAATGGAACACCAAACTTCGAAATTGACCGACAGCTACTCAAAACCTGCAACAGTTATACCTTGCTTTAGGTAGCAACTAGCACTCCCGTATTAAATGCCACAAGCAAAAGAAAGACATATTATACTTGAGAATTTGGCTCTGCCGCTCAACACTAAGGATTAAGAAAGCACCAAATAGACCAATAATCCACCTTAGGATCTGGTTTCTCATGTTCTAATCAAATTATCCAACTCTGAAGGAAGAAAATCACACCATATAAAAGCCGTCCAAAAAAAAAAAGCTATCATGGTTTGTCAAAGACAGCCCAGTCACCTTTTAGAAACAAAAGTGATACAGAAGCAGGTTTCAATTTTAACAAATCCCTGCTGATGCAGAAGCCTCTTTACCATAGTATCTGACAAGAAAATAAAAGTACCATCATTTGGGAATGCTGGTTTTGTTATGGTAGGGCATTAATAGTTTCTGAAAAACAAACTCCATAGGCTATCCTAATTATGCATCAAGGTGGTAGAAGCAAAAAATGTGACGTTTCTTCTTTTTTTTCCCTAAGATGAGGGTAATGAAGAGGTATGGCAATTCTTCCTGTCATCTATAAAAAGCAATCTTAGAAAACTTGTTATTCATTGATCTGCATTTCCAAGCTTGCACCAAAACTTCATGCATGCATAGAGTAGTTGAATTAATACAAAGGTAAAAGAAAAAGGCAGGAAACATGGAAGAATGACAGTAACCATGGAATAAGTTACAAAAAAATAAACTGAAACACACAAATTGAAGGAAAAAAAAAGCCTTATTGAACATCATCGAGTAAGAAAAGAGGGATTGTATCAGTTTGCTTAAATCAAGTGTAAAAGCAGCTAACCTGAGAAGCCAACTCAGCAGTTGGCACCATTATAAGTACTTTAGGACTTCTTGATGGGGTTTCACCCAGCCCTTGCAATTCTTCTTGCCTAAGACGCTGAATCACAGGTATGAGATATGCCAGTGTCTTTCCTGAGCCACTTTGATCTGCTATAATGCAGCTCTTACCCATAATTACGGGCCCGAAAGTCATGGCCTGTAATTACCAAGATTGAAACATAAAAAATTTCAGATCTACATAATGGAAACCATTGCAAAGACGAGAATCATACAACAAAAGATCTTCCCAAAAGCTGAGTCTCTCCTTTCAAAAAATGTAAGAAATAGAAAAACAGTTAGATGGCTTGACATGAACTTCATTGTACAAAAGTAGGACCTTAGGAACCAAACCAACACAGTTATTATGTGGAAAGACATTTAGAGTGTGTGACATAAAAGCAAAATCTCTCAGATTGCTTATTCCAAAGGGCAAGTAGTGCATCATGCGTTCAGGCATAGAGAAATATTAAGAAAAGATAACCATTTCCAAGGGGACAAAATACAAGTACCATATAGCTAACCAGACAAAAGGAATACGGCAGTCCCCCTTCATGTCGGTCATTTTCCTCAGTATATAGTGTATAATAAGGAATGATCTGTTTTAACCTAAAGTTGGGGTATATGATATGAAGTAAATTATATAGCACAACAATCTCAAGTATATAAGTCAAATTGCTCAATTCTATGTTTCGTTCTGTTTTGCTAAGGGTTAGCCAAGCAAAATTCTTCACTAGGACACAATAGTTCAAGAGTTTGATTAACAGAACCAACAGTGTAACTACCTGTATATGTGAAGGACGCAGGATAAGCTGCTCTTTTAAAGATTCAATCATAAATTCACTGCATCCTAACTCCTTAAAAGATTTTCTACTGAAGAAATCATTTTCAGCTTCAAACTTTTTCCTCCCTTGCAAAGGGTCATTCAATTTGTTTCCGTAGCTATAAACAGAACCACCTTTGCCCCATCCTCTAAAACCTTCACGACTTGAAAATTCCGCTCTATTTCTTGATACTCGATTATCATATCCACTGGAATGCGCAGTCTTCTCCTTCACTTCCTCCACATGTTCAACAAAGTCATCAACTTTAGTAAGCACATGTTGATTTGCATCCTGTAAAGCTTCTCCGTCCCTTATTTCTCTAAACTTTTGTTTAATCTGAGAGGCTCTCCTGGCAAGATCTTTTATTTTTTGTGCCTTCAATCTACCAAAACTTCTTGCTACTCCCCTATTGCTCACAACTGCTGACATACTCTCAGTCCCTGTGTTCCCATGGGCTACAACTGAGTAGGGTGACCATTTAACCAAAGCAATAAGATCTCAAATAAGGTGGAATAAACTAGAAAGACCAAATGAAAAAGAAAACAGCACCTAAGGAAGCATCTTTGTTCTCGTCATCCTTGTTCTGGTAAGACTGAGGCTTGGGTTGATCATCCACAATCCGAGTCCAATCGTGGTCCCCATCGCTTACTACGGCCACAACCTTTTGAGTTCTATTTCTTTTCACGTCCAATAAAGCCCATCCATGGATGCTGGGACTGAAGCAATCGCCATGAGCACAAGACTTCAAGGTTAGCAGAGAATGAGGAGGAAGGGCAACTTTAGCAAGCATTTTTGGTTTCACACCATAAATGCAACTCTTTAGCTTCGCTTCCCAGTTCGTGTAGTCCGATGATTTGCAAAGGTTGTTCCTTGTAGTTTGTTACTGATTCTTTAATAAGGCGAGCAATCCACTTCCTTCTTGAATAATATCTGCCGCTAGCTCCGTTTTTTCCCGGTCACCAATATGGCATGTTTGGCAATTATATCGACTGATTGGATAATTTAAGCTATCTATTAAAATTATTTAATAAAATTAGCTATTTAATATAAAAATAAAAACATAATTTAAAAATTATAAAAATGTAAATATTATATTTCT
>JANIHY010000208.1:11124588-11135795 GCA_027479065.1 Erythroxylum brevipes
AACATACATATTTATAATTACAATATATGCATATCTGCGATGTTCTTTGATATTCATTTAGAAATTTTCAATTAACAATACAACATAGCCGTAAGAAAAAGAAGCCCTCACCTTCAAATAGCAAATCCCATACATATAAATTCCAAGATAATCTTAAAAGTACAATTCTGAAGTGGGATTTTTGTGAAGAATCAATCAATGGCTGACGCTGTCGACTATAATGCTAAATGGGACGCCTGTCTCGATCTCACTCTCCGTCGCTTTGTCTACTCATCTTTGGCTGGAGCTTTCGGCGGTCTGCTTTTGTTCAGTCAGTCTCTTTCTTGGTGTTTTATTTATTGTATATGTTGTTCATTATTGCCTGGAAAATCTGGGATGCAATAATTGGGTTCCCCGAAAGTTTGTTTCTTTCTTGGTTATTCTATCTATTTTGAAGCAGAAGCTTGCTTGAGGTTTCCTTTTCGTGAGTTTAGCGGCATGGTGTATGTGCTTTGTTTTTTATGGGTGTTTGTGGTTATATATTCGAGTGATTTTTCGTTTCTTGCTTTGACTCTTCAATTCAGAGGCATTAATGTCGGGCAGCTGCTTAATTCCATGAAAAAACTAATTAATTGCCTTCTGAATTTCATTATTTTCTCGATTAATCCAGTCTTCCTGTTCTGATCTTGTTTAGGGAGTTTTATAGGTTTGGTTTATGGTATGAATGAAAATATTGTTCACTTCTCCATTTCTTTATAGTTCTTCAGCGCTGTCATCGTGTTGTATGTTTGAGTTCGTGAGCTCAATCTTCCTTGAAATTGAGACGACATCATTCATGAGATTGTGAATTGCGTGAGTCACCCAACCCTTGATGATTTGAAAATGGCATGGGATGCCTTTACAGAAAAATAAAGTATTTTCAATTCTTTCGCTAGTTCTAATAATTGATAAACAACAGATGTACTATTCATATATTGATGACGTGAAAAAATAAATTATTCAGGGTTTTTTAGTAATATTTACTTACGTCATTTTGATGTAATTTGAATTAGTTGAACCCTTTGCATTTCAAATAGAGAACATGTCATATTTGCAAGATTGATGTTGAAAATAGTTGGCATCCTGTATATATATATATATATATATTTATGTCCTAACTGGATGTTAAATCTGTGCATGTGTTGCAGTCCTCTATAAGTGAGTGTTTTCCCATCTTCTTAGCATTCAATTGATCACTATATCCATTTTCATCTAGGGAGTCCAGTGACCCGTTGGGCGTCTATAGCTTTCACAGCAGGAGTGGGTGTTGGATCTGCCTATACAGAATGCTCACATATTTTATATGGACCACCTGGGAAGTTATCATCTCCAAAGGCGCTAGATAGCACTGCGCCCCAGGTAATGAACCGTCTCTACATGAACTGTAAAGAATTTAACTTTCAATCTCTGTTTGTACTATTGATTGTTTCTCAATGTGTATATATTCTATAACTTGTTGGAATTATATCCATAAGGTTCATGCCAATTCACTGCCTGCAAATTTGCCAAAAATGACATCTGTGCATGCCATATTGACAAAAGGCTATGTATACATAATATACTTTCATTAGTGTATCCCTAATGTTAACTAATTACTTGTTGAATATATCTTGAGACTTACATGAGTACGTGCAAGTTGCTCTATTAGGGCAATCTGATAGAACATATGTAACGAGAGAAGCAACCGAAAGGTCAAGGCATGATGTTCTCTAACTTTTGTTGCAGTCTTTGGATTTAAGAATATTTTGTTTATATTTATGGTATCCAATATGATAGCAATGCCATGCAATTGAGCTTCCTACTTATGGTGTCCAATATGATATCAATGGCCATATTGTGGAACTAAATTTTACCGAACACATGCACCGTCTTATGGATGCTAGATACTTTGGTGACAGGGCGGCAAAAAGAGTATAATTTAAACATGGTATTTGAGTGTCCATACTTTTTTTTATTCATACATTAGAAGACATAAATTACTGATCTCATGCAGCTATTAGGTTTTGAACCTGGTGGATGGAGATGTACTTGTACCTCCGAACGATTTGACCAAATGGTATCTAAACATTGCTATGGCAAGTGGGGGGTTGCATATTTCGTTTGACATGACTGTTCTGCTCATAATTAGATCTTGTTTTTACTGAACCTATAATATAATGACAAGAAAGAAGCAAAACATCAAGTTTCCTTTCAGAGCTTGTGAAAGAGACAATCGAGGGGAAAACTTAATCTTTCCCATCCCTGGGTCGATTCACCAAACTGCTTACTTTCATCCCCAATGTTTCCACCTTTACACACGACCAAAACCCAGAATTCCCTCAGCATATAGGTTGGTAGCTGGGGATGCTAGATGTTCTTCTTTACCATTTTATTTGGGTGTGCTCTTTTGGTCTATATTTGTTTGTAACACCAAGGCAGCAAATTTTTATCCTGTTTCTTAGATTAAATCTGTTTGGTTTCGACGTGCCTCATTCATGAGCAATATATTTCTTATTAATGCTTGCATTAGATTAACTTGCAAGGGAAATTAGGCTATGAATATGGATGAAATACTAGGATTTTTGGATAAAAAGGAACTATAGTAATTTTGACATAGGAATATTGTGATTGTTTCCCAGACAATGTAACCTGCATTAGCAATAGCAAGAAATTCTGATGTGCTGAATTGACAGTTATCTGCAATCTATCCTAGACTACTTTAGAGCATTATTGATTTGATTACATATTTTTAAATAAGTTATGAAATTTATTATCATTTTCATGATTCAAGTCTAGTTGATAATTAAGATTACGTATTGCCTTCTGTGTTTTCAGGCAGGCCAGGATTGATAGCTGATATTCGGGGTTAGCCTCATCCCAAGTTCATTACAGTGCAAACTTTCCTGAAGCTTGACATTATTGTCACCTTTTTCTCCAAGATGACACTAAAAGTTGTAGCAAAAACATTTTTTCTGATAGATACAGTCAACCTTATGTACTGTATTTTTGTCGAGGATCTGTTGACCTTCACTAGTTTAATTACCTGCTCCGATGGTTGTATGAGGGAAGAAAGATGGAGAAATGAATAATTGCTTTGACAACTCCACGAGGCTTGCTCAACCACTGTTTTCATGCAGGTTTTGCAATGGAAAGTTTCTCTCTGGGACAAAGATGTCATTGTACCGTGTTACCAATTTGAGTTTTCCTATTAAGGTAATCTTGGAGAAAGTAGTTGCACGATGACATTTGCGATCAGAGGGTCCTAATGCCGGTGATAAGAGCGCCCAACCAGCGTTACTCATTTCCAGTAATGTTGGTTTCCTACACTCTTTCATTGCAAACTTGCTATCTGCATAAGTTACGCCATCATCAGTTTCTGCTATAACTCTAACCATGATGATGTTAATGAAGTGATACGGTTTGTGGTACAACAGTTATTACTATCACTTATTAGATTTTTCCATAGTATCAACACAGGCCAGAAACTGTGTTTCTTAGTCACAAAACAGCCCTGAAGTTACAACATAGAACTGACATACCGCAAGCCCCGACTACAAATAGATTAAGACACTAGGTTAATTCTGTACACACCGGACACTCAACTACTATTTGTAAAAAACCTTTAATAATAATTCAGAAAGCGCCTGCATAATGATCCATATACAGTCGTTTGCCACATGAAGGATCTGATGATAGAACACCTTACAGTGCCTCATGATCTTGCAACGCCAATCACGATAAACCTACAGCAGGCCACTGCAACCTAAAACTTGGAACTTGATGAACCTCCTTTTATTCTTTTGGAACCAGTCCATCATGAAGCCAATTTCTCATTGCTGAAAAAGCCTGCTCTGCATCTTCATCTTCTTCAGGAGAGTTGGGACGATGTGCAAATCCATGGCCTCTTCCCTCAAAGATAAGAACATTTGAACCATTACCAATGCCCTTCTCAATATCCTTTAAGATACTGACATCACAGAGCGGGTCCTTGTCTCCTGAAATTAATAATACAGGAACTTTTATGTTAGAGGATACAGATGGGTCCACCCTGGTACCATAAAAAGAGACTCCAGTTCCAAAATAAGCTCCTTGGTCTCTGGATAGCACCTCTAGCACTCTGCCTCCTCCAAAGCAGAATCCAATGATGCCAAGCTTCTTTGAGATTCCTGCAGCCATGAGTTCATCAACCAGCCATTTTGCTGATGTATCAATATCACTTGCAACCCTCTGGGGTTCTTGTTCTGCTCTCCATTGTTCAAACATAGTTTTTGGCTGGTCCACTGACCATGGTTCCCCACGAAATAAATCCGGTACTAAAACACTGCAGTTTTCAATGAGTGAACAAAGTTATGCAGGAATGCAGGATTGGATAGTCAATCTTCACGGAAACTGATCCAACATATACAGTGGAGGATGCTTGTTTATGAATGAGAAAATGGTATGCATAATTTATGCTTCATGCTATCTCAAAAAACTATATAAAAAAAGGCGTTTATCTTTGTAATCTTGCTCTGCCTCCTATGTGCAGTTTTCCCAATCCAGCTGAGTGATGGAAGATGGACAAGGAAAAATAAAAAGAGAAACAAAGAATTCGCAAGGCAGGGTGATAACATGAACGTTAAAGCAACATACTTGTAGCCATTACAGGCAACACGGTATGCGAAGTCCCTTGTAAAAGCATCTTCAAACCCGAAAACATCAGACAAGAGTAGAATCCCAATTCCATTATTATTCTTGACGGCCTTGAACAAATAAGCGCCTATGGTATCAACAGCCTCCCCTATTGAAACCTCTGACCCGCTCACCAACTCGCATGCCTCGTCGTTTATGTCTTCTTCAACTTTCAATAAGCTGCAACAAACTTTGTGGGCAATAGAGCCTCTTAACGATCTCGAAGGATCCAAATTGTATATTCTCTGAACATAAACTGAAGCTCTCCAGTCAAAAGTCGCACACTTGAGCAAAGATAAACCAAAAGAAAGAAGTTTTACCCACTAAACATGTAAAATTAAGGCAGCCCAAATTTCATATGATCATTACAAACTATATCAAGAGAAAAGATGAGCATGCTAACTCCATGCAATCCAGAACCAGTTAGGCACGAGGAAGACATTGAAGAACTTACAGAAGAATGAAAAGAAGACGGCTTTGAGCAGGCTAGAGCATGCCGGTGGTAGCTTTGATGAAGAGCAGACCTAGTGGGTAAGGTGGTGGTGGTAAATGAGAATGTGAGAGAGGCGTTTGATGCCACGCCCATGTCGTTACTTCTGAGACTTGCTAGGGAGGAGCTAAGGGAAGGAAAGTACGGTGAGCAGCTTTAAGCTGAACTAAAATTGTCATCCTTTTGTTAGATATTTGCTTTGAGGGCCCTGAGTAATACCAGCCTCAATAATTTCCACTTTTATCAAAATATCATGTAAAACTCAAATGGATAGTCAAACTTATAAAATAAAAATATCTATTTTGGAAAAAATATATCCATTTTATATAATTAAAATTGCGAATATAGTATCAACCTTTTATTCATTTTAATATTGATATGATATACTTATAAATAATAGATATTGTTTTAGATCATTTAAAATAATATTTAATTTTTATGTAATTCAAAATTCAAAATTTTCATCAATATTTATAATTGTTAAAATTAATGTAAGACAATTATTTTTTAGTCATAGTAAATATTATTTAAACATATTTTATATTTAAATAATGTTTAAATATAAAAAATATTTCTTCAACTTCTCTTAATTTATAATTTTGATTCAATAATTTTTTAGTAACCTTCATTTTTATACATGTCAAAACAATTATGCCAGATCTTGAAAAGTCTAATAATAAACTTCTTTACTGTTTACTCCTACTCCTAATCCTAACTAATATTGTTTCCAAAATCTTATTTCGATTGAGAGTTGAGAGGAGGACACTTGCATTTGACTCTGCTGCTATCAAACTAATATAATTGATATCCAACCTTAATGATGTGACGTTACGTCATTACGAGAAATAAAATACGTCTTTAAGTTAATAAAGGACTTTTCTGACTTAAATGAGATCATGAGTTCAAACCGTTCTCATGTATGTAACCGTTTAAAACTTGAGGTCAGAACTTTACCTCTAGTAAAGAACCTACCCGACTCGAGCAAAAATTAATCTGGATATAAATGATTTAAAAATGTCTTCCTATAATTAAAACCTTCATAGGATACCTTATAGGTAACAAAAAAAGGTCCTAATTGGCATCCTGTGCCTCCAATAGACTTGTTGATATATGTGAATATTGCAGATGAACTATAAAATCACTTCTTATTCCATTAAATTTAGCATTTTTTATTTACAATAATAAAGTAAACCATTTGAAGCATCTTTATTAATTAAAGATAAAGTTACATATTATTAGATTTTGCGTATTGGCAGATTTTTAAAGATTATTGTTTTACTACTAGTAACAAGTAAAACAATTACCCATAATAAGAAACTTACCTGAAAAAGAAGGTCTGAACTGTATTTTTCCCACATTGTCATAACGTGACATGACATTATCAACTGAACTGTCTAACCATGTATTAAAAGCTCACATGATTTCTGTGCTTACGTAAATGAATTGGTGCAAATGAACAAATGCAAACATGGCGCAATCAACTACAACAAGCATATAACTATGAGTCTATACGTTGTTACTATCCTCTCACTCTTTTTTTTTTTCTTTTTCTGAAAGATAAAAGAGTAAGTATTGGCAAATGTACAGATTACTATCACCCTTCACTACAAATTTTGTTTCACATGGGCAACTTCTCAACGTCGGTTCACTTTCGTGTTGGCATTTTTTCTGACAGGTCAAGAGCCTCCATGACGGTAATAGAGTACAGACCGATAGATTGCAGCAACATGAAGAAAGGCGATTACTGCTATAAAGAAGTCATCCAAAAGACCAAAGATGCCCAGAATTCCTGAAGTCCAAAACAACTCTTGAGCATAACACAAGTTTTCATCTACAAAGACAAACATGGCAAACCATTTCACAAAATATGTCTTGATCAGGGACATACCTTCTGGAATAATGTCTACAGGGCTCAGAACATAGATAGCACTCAGAATCATCTGAACAAAAGAAATATAATAAGAGCAGATATTGAAAGTTATTGAGTCAAGACTCAATTTTCAAGTAAATCACTTCACTAAATATCAATTCTTGACCGAGAGGAAGAGACTAGTTCACATACTATTGAAGGCAAAACTGATACCAACTTATAACTAGCCCAGATCAAGTTCTGCTGAATTATGCATTTCTTCATGACAAAAAGATATAATCTTGCAGTTTAAGCCTGGTCTCATTCCCAGGCCAATTTCTATACTTAACAATACCAAGTTTGACCTGCATATATAAAAGACATTTATTTCACCACTAAACTATAAAAGAGACTGAATATAGCAGTTTTTATGTAATTTATTTAGTTGTTTACCTCTTTTACTGATATGTGTTCAGTTAAAACTATGGATTCAATGTATAAATAATTATATGCAAGAAAATGAGGCCAGGTACCATTAAAGGCTACTTTAATGATCTGAGATATCTCAAGTTCCATGCCAGTGTTATGATTACCATTGATCATAATTAGCAAAAGCTCAACTATCCCACAGTAATTGATAAGAAAACATAAGCTATCTAATTGAATCATGACTATCCATAGAAGGCATAAAGCTGCATGCATATTAGGACTCAATGCTACTCATTCGCGTCCTCAGTTTGCCTAAAAAGATCTTGGCACTAAACCACCAGCTACAGTCACCAACGTATGCAGAAGGAGAAACTTGTAACCAAAGATGTAACTCCATGGAGTGATAGAAATTCCTTCACTTATCATCTATAATTTTTCATTTTATTGAGAATCAAAAATCTTTGACGCTTCAGAAAAGTTCAATTGATTGGGTCATCAAGTATATGCATAATTAGCAGAATCTCCAAGATATTCAAGAAAAGGTCTGAAAGTGCTCATACAGGGAGCATAACATTTTAGCCCCTATGCAGAACTGAGATGGGAGCTGCATTGCCGAAGTACAAAGAAAAGCAAAAATGGCAATTACCTACAAGTAAGGGAATGTTATGAGGGCAGTAGAGGGCGATATAGAACAGTTAAAAAAACAACAATATAGAAATAGAACAGAGGGAGAGGGATGCAAGAATGACAGAGATAGAAATTATGGTTCAAAGAAAAGACAAGCAAGTAAAGCACTCTGCTGTCAATTCTACTCTTGAACCTGATCCTAAAAGTACTCTTCTTCACAAGTTGTAATAGCAATCGGAAGTTTCTTACTGTAGCATCATTCCAGCAAAAAATTTAGCAACCTTTAGACCTCTAAATGTGCATATATAAAGGCATATTAGACCTGTATGCCTTTTACAGATTAGAAATATGAGGAGTACCATCATACTATTGGCTATTTAGACATTTAAGTTACTAGAGGCCAGTTCAACAAGTTTCATCAAGAAAATGGCAATAAACTATGTTTCACATTTTATTTTGTTAACTGGGCTTCTGGGAGGCATTTAGACTTTAATAGGGAAAATGGATTCCTATTGTCTGCCTTACCACTTGGGCTTGCCACTGGAACTACTAAATAGAAGATAGTACCATTCCTTCTCTCAGAGATGATCAAATTATTTTTCTGTACTTGAACTTCATTCCTAGTTCCTAAGCATTTCAAAGACAGATGGAGGAAATCACAATTCATTGGCCCTTTTGGGATGATAATATACAAAGCAGGCAACATAGTGAATCCTTGAACGGCAACAGGTGTAGGTTTTTTTTTTTTTTTTAATAGTCTGTACCCATTGTATATCACTCTATTACCTTTTTAAGGCAATCCATATTAATTCTAAATCCTCCTTGAAGGAGTACATCCTGATTTTTTCCACTATTTAATGTTAGGATTCATAATCACAGAAACCTGGACTTGGGAGAAACCACATGTGCTATTGCAGGGAAATCAATGATAGAGCTGGATATTCAACTAACCTTAAGCATGCTTCAAATGGCTGAAGTAATACAGTAATTGTATGAGCACCAGACACCAGTGTTTAAAGTCCAAGTAAAAATCAGTTCGGGAATAGGAAGCCTAGGGCTCGTGTTCACTTCTTACTATTACGAATCCTAAGTTGTCATCTTATGAAAACCAGAATCTGTTTTCCCAATCATGAAAAGGTTCAATTTTTATCTGTATAATAAGCCATCGAGCAGAATGCCGCACAGCAGTCAAAAATTCAAAAAAAAAAAAAAAGTTGGTGGAAAGAGGAAAAAGGATGAAAAGATATTGGAAGCAGAGTTGCAGATTATACTTACTGAAATATATACACGCGCCCTGATGACAAGAGGAAGGGACCTCTGAGGATCCATCATCTCTCGTACCAATCTCCGAATAAGAAAAGGAAGGTCTTGCAATCTCTGTGATTAAGAGAATTCAGTAAGTTGACCCCATAACAATCAGCTACCACATCGTAAAAACAAAAACAGGCTGAATCAAGCATACCTGAACAAGTCCATTGCTGCGTCCCCCAAATAGCCGATTATAAGTTTCAATCTTGCCCAGAACTTCAGCAACTTGAGGGTTATGGCGTTGCCTCAACGATACTTCACCAGGAACTAACAAAGTTATCTGTCTACGACACAGCGGGCACTTACAGGGTTGAATTGCAGATCCATGTTGCCATACCATCATTATACAATCCCCTTAACAAGTGGCGAGAGAGATAAAAAAGAAGTTAAATTTTATCAGGTCGAGTAAAATGTTAAAAAGGGAAGTTGATAAATCATAGAAATCCTCAGAAAAGAAGAGAACTTGATCGATTCTTTTCTTCAAGTTTCTTGATCAAAGGAACGAGATAAAACAAATGTGGGCAATAACTCAATATAGAGAAGACTGCATAAGCAACATACCACAGAACCAATGAGAGCAATTGGCCTGACAAGGAACGTTGAAATGTCCATGGCAAACTGAGCACCAATCGTTTGCCGGTGGCCCGTCCATTCCTCCTCCCTCCTCCCTCCTCCCTCCTCTTCACTTCTATCTATTGCTTAATGATTAAGAACGCCTCTTTCTAATTTTAGCAAGTTGGTGGGCGTGTATGATGTCCAATCTGGGCCGCCGCTTGCATAACGTAGGCCCACTTAGGATTATACTGGGCCTGGCCGACTTTTTCTGGAGATTAAATCTTGTACCGCAATTCGTTCCAATTCTTTCTAATCATGAAAATAGAATTACTAGGTTTTAGCAAAGTTGCTAATCGTATCAGATTGATTTTTGACACATTATTGTATTAGTACAGATTAATATTGAGTATCATTTCAAATAATTTTTGAAATTTATGAAATAATCCTGAATTTTTTAAAAATTATAAAATAGTTTATTATTATATTGTACATTTGCATTATATTTTATAAGTTTATATCAACTTTGTCTTTAATAATAATAATAATTTTCAGATATTTCACATATGAATAATAACCGTAATTAATATAAAAAATTGTTTAATCATAATTAAAATGTATTTTTCAATGCATATATATAACGTTTACTTTTTTGTAAACTTATATAATCTTATTAGGCAACAAACAAAATGGATGCTAATCATGATTTACTAAAATTTGTTTAGATTCTGACTTTTTAAAAAAAGTTTAAGTCTATTATTTTAAATGACAAACTTTATAACTTAATTGTAAAAGTATTGAAGTAATTATATTAAATATTTCAATCTCGTATAAATAAATATGTAGTTATCTTATTAACATTAGATAAGATATAAATTTCAATATGTCACATTATTTAGCATGCCAATTTAGATAGATAATTTGAATATGTCACATTATTTAGTATGCCAATTTTATGTCAATTGACTTAACTCTAAATTAATAACTTTATGTTTGTCCTACAGCAGCATATTGTATGGTAACAATTGCAAAAAAAACTTAGGTTTGATTGTGGACGGGTCGGCCATTATGGGCCCGGACCCGATTAAGACGACTTGGGAGCCGATCGGTCCACTCATTGGAGATTGGCTCTACATCTAAAGCCCAAGCTCCTCTCCGGTCCATTAACAGAAGGTAATGTCCCATGCAAGCACGTAAAACCTAAACATAGCCACGGATCATATATAAGGTATTTTTCTCTCATAATCAAGGTACGAAATCATTAACCTAATTCTTTTCTTGTGT
>JANIHY010000208.1:11378310-11390006 GCA_027479065.1 Erythroxylum brevipes
TACTTCCAGGAGGGAAAGGCTACTGCTGTACCTACTAGATTCCTAAATAATACAATTTCTACTTCTGTTTCCTATCAAATGAGAAATAGAATAAGGACCTGAGTGACATTATTTCCAGTCCCTTTTTTTCTGTTGAAATTCTTCAACGTATTTATATCTGGCATTCTGGCGTGTTTGGATGCCTTTCATGGAGAGTCGTGGCTTTCTTTAATGAAAATAAACATATTATCTCTTAGGTTTAATTGAGCTTGGAGCACAACACTTGCTGCGTTGTTGGCAGCTGTGAACCTAATTGTAGTCTCAATTTATGCATTTAATTGACGTAATACTTTTATCATCTATACTCGTCTTTTGCTCCTTATTATTAGGAGTTAAGGATGTATTTTTTTATATCCTGTATTAACAAGTTTCTCTATGGAAAATTTATTGGATTTTATTTGTTTATTATTTACCGATAATAATGGAAACAGGGATATACTGGGCTGCATTTAGGCTAATATCATAATTGATCATAATCTTTTTGAGAATTAGTTACCAATCATATCATCTTTCCAGTTTTTCCATTTTAATTCTAATTTTAATCTTTGATTAATGTGAAGATTGGGATCAAAGCTTACAGTTTCCGTAGGGGTTCCTATGTCCATTGTTTTGAGATTATACAAGATGTAGGTTTTTATTTTGTTTGAGAAACCCGACTGGCATTTTTACTCCTTTTAACATTTCCCATTCTTGGTCAGCTTTATAGGAGCCTAGGTAAAGTTTTTGACAAGAGAATCACTTCTGATTGCTAGGATCTGATTTTAGAGTATATTTATCGGCCTTAAATTATCATAGTCTTTTGAAAGAGGAATGAACATGGAGGACCTATTTTGGGTCCATAAACATCAAACTCTGTTTGTATCTTTTATGTTCTTTGCCTGCTTCTTGCATTATTCTATCTAATTATGAATTATCTATAAGTTTTATCTGACAATTGGATAGATTTTGTAATTGAAGATCAAGTTTACTTAGCAATTAGTGAAGCTCTTTGAAATGCATGCACATTTACACACACATATAGTAGGGAAGGGTAACTCTCCACTTGAAATGCCACCTCCCTGTTTTTGACTGTAGGTTGACCTACTTTTCAAGTTAAAATTTCTCGAAGTCAATTTATCAAAAAACTTTAATATTTGATCCGTTTCTCCGACATAAGATATACTTCTCATTTTATAGGTCTTATCTGGAAAGATAAGTGGTCTTACATGTAGCAGAAGGAACTAATGTAATTGAGATACTCTTCATGAGAGTTTCCTTTAATTGAAGCATTGGCAATTGCTAGAAGAAGAGTAAATGGGTCATTATTGAGTCACTTTTCTTGTCTACAATTCTTGTTTAATTCTAAATTTTGATGTTCAAATTAGATAATTTCTTATTGGAATTTTGCTAAACACTGAATGAAGTCCATGTTTGCATTCCTGAAAGTTTTGTAACCTACAATGGTATGATGTACCAGATTTCTTTACCCTGTCATCGCTATACTGTGGTGTTACAAAAATTCCGCTAGTTCTGCAGTTCTGTGAACATTACCTTTAACTTCTGCATTTTCTTTCTTCTTTTGATCAAGTAGGTAGTAGACCCCTCTCCTAGTCTTCCTTTGACTGAAAGCAAGGATTTGAGTGCTAATCCTTTGTCCAATGGTATGTAATGTATATGCATGTTTCTTTCTGTTGCCCAAATACTTGTCACTTTCACTAGTTTCTCAAGGCCCCGTCATTATTGGTCATGCTATTTATTAACTAGGGTCAAAGATGTACAAAGTCCCGGTGCATAAAATGGTAAGAACTGACGTATCAGACCCAGCTGGAAGATTGCACGCCTATTTGCAGAGCAAGCCTCTTGACAACAGTGTTGAGAATTCAAAGTTGACTGCTGTGAGGTAGGATTTTGTTAGTTTGCATAATCATTTTTTTTCAATGGTTTAGGCAGGGGCACTTTATGCATTAGGTTTTCGGATGCTTTTTCCTAGTCTGGATCCTTCATTGAGCATTAAATGCTTACAACTTCATTGAAGAACATGATGCCTTTAACTTTATTGTTGTTTTGCATCAACAAAGACACTGACGATTGTTATCTTAATGGTTGAAGTGAGTCCATTTATTCTACAAGTAACGTAAGTATGCTTCATAAACACTTACACCAACTATTTGTCATCATCAAAATTGCTATCGTTTAGCAACCATTATTTGAATGTAATATTTATTAAAATCACTCTATAAGTTGGATTTCTCAAAAACCAAACTTGTCTCTTAGTTTTTAAATCCGTCACATTCTATCTATTTCAATGTAATAAGTGCCAAATCAGACTATGTTGGGTAACAATACTGAGCAATATATTCTGTGAACATTCAGGATTTTGATCAAATGCCTCAATTTAGCTACTCTCTATGGAATGTCCTCTAAAGACTTTGCACTCTCTTGTTGAGAAAGACTGATGAGATATGTCTGTGCTGTCAGCTAACTGAATATGATATTTTGTAATATTGAAAGTTCAATGTTCTTTTCCTTTAGTCTAATATGCTCTTTCAGCAAAAATAGATTCAAGAACAGAACATGATTATGCGTTCTTTTGGATTTAATATGAACAATCTATTATACTTTTATGAAGAAATAATTTAGCTAACTCTCAATCTTAGTAATTGTATTCTTCTTCAGATCCTGTGGATCAGTTGCAAACAAACAGCTTATAGAAAGAGTCTACTAGAATGAAGTCTTGAGATGGAAAGCTAGAATATTTTCTTGATCCTGCAGTTGTTTACTTTGAACTTTATGCAGGCCTATGAAGAACTGAAGACTTAACAATTGAAGTACTACATTTGTTTACACATCTTGTAGGAGTTCAATTAGTTCATGAAATAACATAGTCCTTCATACATATATGGAGGAGTTTGCATGCGCAGTTAGGTCCAAATTTGGGGATGATTTTTTATGCAAAAGAACTTAAAGTTTATAAGAGAAATAAAAGAGGAAAGATCAATCAATCGCAAGCCTTAATTTGGTGGGATGAAGATTGGGAATTGAATTAAAATCAAAGATAAGGCTGAATTCATATAGTATTAGGATTCCTTATTAGATGGGAAGTAGTAGTATTATGTTATTATGTTGTCTAGTATCCTGTTATTATGTTGTCTAGTATCCTGGATGGTACTATCTCAAATGCAAGAAATGAAATAAAGTTTAAAAAAATATGGCTAACTTGTATTTGATTGAAGATGACTTGACATTGATTTGATATTAATTCTGTATTGAAGGATGGGCAAAGCAGACTATCCCCTTCTATATTACCATTCTCATCCTTCTCAAATTTGTGCACATTTGCATGTCCTGTACATGGCAGATTTGAAACAGTTTGAGATGCTTGTTCTGGCTTTAATTGGAGCCTCATGTTGCATGCCAAAACCAATTAGTAGCACTTCAGTTCCTTTTTAGCAAGTTCCAGCCTTTTCCCAAAAGGACCCGAATAAAAGTGACTTCCTATATCAGTCTGTTTAAAAGGATGCCTTATATAACATGGGTAGGGTTCATTTCCTATTATCCTATTTTCCTTGGTTTCTGTGATCACTAGTCTTGAAACTCTTTTTTTAAGGGTTTGGACATTGGCTTTGAATTCCTATTCTCTTAGATTTTTCTCTTAATGCTAATATCGTTATCATCTAGATCTTAAGATTTAGCGTTGGGGCACTAGCATCATGCATCATTGTTCTCTTGTCTAAACTATTTCTAACAGTACTCTATATTTCTTGTTTTCTTCATTATCTTTTAGGTCGTCGGTTAGACAAAGAAGGAACCCAAAAGAAACTGCAGATCTCACTAGCATTCAAGAGCTTATTAATGATATCGATTGCAGCTGTCATTCTGGTAACTTAACAGACTTTTTATGTTATGTTGTTCTTGGTGTAAATTTTGTCATTGTCAAGTAACCATGCACTTTTTCTTGTTGTATGGTTATGTAGGTTTACTGGACATTATAAGACACTGTACGTATGTTGGAATGGCAGATGATGTTTTTGCATTACTTCAGCATGATACCCATCTCTATCTTGCAAATGTAGTCAATTTGAGGTAGGAATGGACATCTATAGTACTGAAATCTTGCAGAAACCAAAATTATGAGTAGTAAAGCATGCTCATGATATTTATGAGTTTTGTATTATCTTAATAATTGTTCTACATTCACAAATCCCCTTTAGGGAATACGATTCTAAGATGCATGGTAATTTTGTTTCCAAGGTCTTTGAGATGATTTGCTTGTGTCCATATTAAGCTTTATAAGGATCTGATAAATGCATTTACATTACATGTTGTCAAGAAATCAGTGGACCAAAGACTTAGGCTATTGGGTGAAGTTCAGGAATCATTCATATAGTTTAATATGACTCTAACATGAAGTGTGGGCATAAAGATCACAAGTCTACCAAACAATCAAGGGAGACATGGCTTGTAATCAACATCTCCAGGTCATAAAAACTGTGATACTGTTAGAGACTTACTGCTCTAACAGAGAATCGCCTCAATATCCACCGTCTGCACTATGAAATACACACAAAAGCAACAAAGTATACACACCAATAGTAAAACCAGAACAAGAAGAATTAGCAATGAAAGGAATATGGAACAATGATATTTCCTAGCTAGACTTCGAGGGCTAGCTGAACCTCCGTACAACACTAATTCTCACAGAATAACCGTCTCCAATCATTCTTCCTTTAACAACTTATATTCCCCCATCCTAACTAACTCTCACCTTATTCAACTCCTACACAATCTCCTTTTTACCCCTCACCATTACCTGTATTCCTATCTCCCCTTCTACCCCCCCTCTTCTTGCTATACTTATGCTCAAATCTAGTCTCAACAGATACCATGTCAAAAAATTGTTCGACTCAAAAGTTTTAAGTTGTTGGTCAGATTCATTAATGGTTCATATGCTTTTAACACTTATGTCTATGGATATGCACGCGCATTTATTTATTTGCCTTTACATCTCTTCCATACAGAAAGGTCATTTTCTACTTTTTCTGTAACTTCTGCTTTTCATGTTTCACAGCAAAGAGATCATGTATCAACAAGTTCTGCGTCGGTTTGCTCATTTTAATGCTATCCAATTGAGTGATCCAGCCCCTCTCTCAGACCTCATTATTTTGGCATTGAAGGAGGAAGACCTAGATCCAGAATTTGATGAGAATGAAGATTTGAAGGAGAAGATTGCAGAAGTAAAATTTATTATCTAGATCATTTGTTTCCTCTTTCTTGTTGATAAACTGTCAATTTTACTCACTAGATCATTTGTTTTCTTTCCACTTTCATGTTCCTCCTCGGCTTGTTTCTCACCTTATGTGATTTATTTTTGGTGATTGGATGACTGCTATAGTAATTTTTTATGATGGATTTTAATATGCGCCAGGGATTAGTTTTATATGATGGATTTTAATATGCGCCAGGGATTAGTTTTACTTTCTTTTGGTTGAGCCAAAGTTTTTTATATGATCGAATAGTTAATTGGAAGAATGACTTCACATGGGGGTATTATCCCAAAAAAGACGTCTTTATGCTTTTGTTTTAACCTTTGAATTTTACTAACTATCAAGCATCTATGTCTGCAAGCTCTGGTCTCTGTTTAAAAGTTACCATTTAGAAAACATGTAGGAAGAGTTAATTCCCAGGATAAATATTCATGTTAATGGAAACATCAGTCTCTGAATCCAAAGGATAAGGGCTGATAAAAAATAAATATCATGTAATTAGGCATGAAGTTAACAAACTTTTGGTAGATGTATAGTCATCCAACTATCAAATATATTAAACTATTGGAATGAATTTAATCTTCCTACTCAATTCATCAAGAGCTTATATTTGTGTCTCTTTAAAAATACTATGGGGCCTTTTTTTTTCTTCATTAATTATTGTATGCTGGTTCTCTTGCTTCTTTGATTTTCAGTAGAATAAAAGATAGTAGTTAGAGTCAGTTTTCAAAAGTTTGTTTGTATGATCAATGTGCTTGATATTGTCGATGATTTTCGGTTCTTTCTTTTACAGATTAATACTCAATTACTCAAGGAAAAGGCTGAAATGCTAGAGGAATACTTCTGCATCTATATTGACTCACAAGGGAATTTATCTAGGCTTCCTGTCATCCTTGACCAATACATGCCTGATATGGATCGAGTTCCTGAATTTGTACTTAGTCTGGGAAATGATGTATGTTCAAGGTGTTCATTGGTGTCATATTCTAAATTGCATTGTGTAATCTGGGAAATGATGTATTTTCAAGGTTTTTCCAATACTTGTTCTGTGTCATATTCTAAATTGCAGTGTGACTTATGTTGCTATTTTGGACTAAAAGATTTACCAGTGATCTCTTATTTGAAGATATTTTTCTCTTCATATGAAGAAAGTGTACGCATGTGAGATGAATTTACATTCATTTGGTTATTGCACTTCTTTGGGATAAAGTGAACATGTTTTGCGGACCTATTTGTTTAGTCATGTCAGCTATACTGCAGAATACAGTCTTACCTCAGTAGACTGGATCACCACAGATCATGATGAAGCTGTAAAGTTTCATAAAAATCAGCGTGATGCATAGATATGCTTTGGTGCTGAAGTCTATTTACACTCTTGCAGGTTGATTGGGAGGATGAAAAGAACTGCTTTCAGACAATTGCAGCTGCTCTTGGAAATTTTTATGCCATGCATCCCCCGCTGTTGCCCAACCCATCTGGAAATGGCTTGCAATTTTATAGAACTAAGCATGTAAATAATCCTCCAGATCCAGAAGATTCCAATGTTATCGGTAGGTTTCCCTGAATCCTGAACATGAGAATGCAATTGGTGTGCTATATCTGCTTTTATAACTCCCATGCACGAATCTAGCATTTCTTATTTCTTATTAACTTGACCAGTAACTTTTCATTTACTTTTCTGTGTTTTTTTTTTTTTTTTGCCTGTCCTTCTTGTCCTTCTATGGGTGGCATAATACAAATAATTTTAGTTCTTAAATCATTGACGATTCAAGCTTTTCCAAACTCATAGTAGGGAAGCAGAGTAGTTGCTTAACATGTGGATAGGTTCATGATGACTTACTTTCTGTAGTACTACATGGGTTACATCTACTAACTAGCTACATAGAGGGCAATGCATAAAATTATTCAATTGGCCAATTTTATAATATGGAATATAGTGAAAACTGTAGTACGAGTAATGTTGTGTAGTAATCTATTTTCTTTTGTTTTGTTCAGCAACTGGTAATCTATTTTCTTTTGTTTTGTTCAGCAACTGTTAATTAATCATTTTCACATTTTAATGCCCAAGTATACATAGGAATAAAATGGAATAATGCAGTAAAAATGATCATGTAAATGTTGATGTAATCTGTTAATAATTATCTTTGAGATATTATATTACAACTAGTACGTATACCTTAATTAATTGTTATGATTCATGTTTATCTATTTTGTTTCATATACTTCTTTATAATTTTTAAAATGTAACTAGCCAACTCGCAACAGCTATTGCAACTAGTACATACCATAATTAATTGTTATGATTCATCTTTATCTATTTTGTTTCATATACTTCTTTATAGTTTTTTAAATGTGGCAAACCCGCAACGGCTACTTTCTACTTGGATATAGATGTAAACTTTTAACTATGAATAGGAGTTAAAAAACTAAATATGTAATAGATTTACTACAAGTTCCCTGTGACTGTTCAAGATGTGGATCTTATCTGGCAAATGAAACTGGATAAGTATCAAGCTCGTGGAAAAGGGTAGCAAGCTTGTAAAGAAATGGGTCTGGTTTTGAATAGAAGCTGGCAGACATATGGGTGGTTGGTGTTGAGCTTTTGGAAGAAAATGAAGAGAGAATGTTTAAGAGAGAGAACTTGCTTTATTGACTCTACTTAAGAGAAGATCTTATTCTTATACAATTTTGATAAATTCAAAAGTTTATCAAATTAAGGGGCTGTTTAGTTCTGGAAAACGCATTTCTAATTCCAGTTATCATTTTCTTTTCCTATTTCTACCTCTTGCTTTTTATATTGAAAAGTCTGAAAGAAAACTCTGCTCAATGAAAAATATATGTTCGTTTCAGAAAAGTAATTAACAGTAGATATTATATACTACCCAAAGAATAAAATATTTGACATCATTAAGATATATATTATGATACTTGAATAGATGCATGATTTGAAATTATTAGTATTTATATTAATACGTAAAGAGTAAAATATTTTATTACCTATGGATAATATTGTTAATATTAGGTGAGTAAACATTATGCAGAAGTTCAAAATGATAATGGGGTTAACCAGAAACCATGATACCTGTTCAGAGCTCAATCCTTGATATATGCTTAACATATTCTGGTTTAGGTAGTAAAAGAACGTGGAGGATAAGAAAGTCTCATGGTTTCAAGTGATTGAAGGCTTACCACTACACAAAAAGATTTTGAGTCTATTTTGTTTAATGACTCGACTGTTTGCTTAGTGGCAAAATGCATTTAGGAAGTATACAACGCTGCCATGTGCTGGACTATGTCTGCTGCTATTACTTCAATAAACTTGCAAATTACAACTGTTCCCTTTCCTCAATTTTATTCAGTTTCTTGTAATCATGGTGAGACGTCCTGAAATATTATTACTGAAATTCCAAATTTTGAGTCTTTTTTTTACAGGAGATACTGTAACTGACAATGAGATTGAGCACGAACTACTTTCTGAAGCAGAGTCTGCATGGGCCCAGCGTGAATGGTCAATCCAGCATGTTCTGTTTCCCGCCATGAGACTCTTTCTAAAACCTTCAACTTCAATGGCTACGAATGGAACATTTGTTAAGGTCAGATATTCTATCAATTTTAGTTTATGGATCTTAGTTTCTCATGATATGCTTGGTGAGTAGTTTCTTTCACTTGGACTTTACCAATGTTAGCAAGTTGACATGCATGTAGTTACGTACTATTCTATTCAAGTTTTGCAATTTTGCTGTCAGCTTTTTGGCTTATATAGAGCAATAGGTTTGGTGATATCTAATGAATGAAACGGCTGGCCTGCACATGTTTGGCTGACAGCTGAATATGCCCATCAGAAACTAATAAAAAATGTATGCAATGTCGTCTAAAGCAACAAATGCTTAGTGGCCTATGACATTTGGATGCATGATTAAGTTTGAAACTGAAACTAAGTTTCTTGGTTCATGCAGATTGCTTCATTGGAGAAGCTTTACAAGATTTTTGAGAGATGCTAATTGTAAATAGTTCTGAGAAGGTAACCATCAAAGCGGGGACGTTGATTGATTCTCCAGCATTGCGGTTTGCCGCCTCCTATTTTGACCCACAGATAGGGAAGAAGTTTCCTTGTAAATGTTTTAAGTCGTGGTTACACCCTGAAGGGACGACGCAAACCAGCTTTCTAGCTTTGTTTGTTTTGTTGAGAATGGTGGCTTTGTAGTTTCTCATTTCTGATCCAATATGGAATTTCCTTGTTTTGATGTAACGCTCTGCAAGTGTGAACCTAGTGATTTAAAAAAAATTGAAATATCTTAAGTAGGTTCAGTGTAATATAACAAAAGATGTTTTCTATATCAAATGTTGCAGCATTCATGTTAATTCCTGGGATGAAGATCTTCATCACCAAAGCTTGGTGAGAAACAGAAACTGCATAACTATATAAAAGGTCATCACAGCTCAAAGATGGGAATAGAATATAAAATATTTTCAGAATGTTATTTTAGAGAAGAGGAACTCCAATAAGATGGTCTCCTTGTTGAGGGGAAGGTTAGCACAGGTATTGTATTTCTTGATACAAAATGCACATAATTAGGGTCGTATACATACAAACCTATCGGTACTTGTCTCTGTGATCAAGGGATCATAATCCCTAATGATCTGTAATAGAAGACAAGCCTCAAACTCAGATTATATGACTTCATTATATTTGAGTTTAGTTTTCTTTCTCGAGTAACATCATTAGAAACTCCCTGATCCATGCTAGAGTTCTCTGATAGAAAGATTGGACAGTTTTTTTAGTATCTGAAAATTATATGATTTCCTTTCATCCAAATTGCATAAACAACAGAACTGAAAGCTATCATGAAGCTAATAATATCCAATCCAACAAACTTGAGGACATTAAAGATTAAATAAACCAAGTAAGCTCAACCAAAGAGTGACAGCAAAAATGATCAATATTTTTCTCTAATTCATCATCACATCTAGTCTGAATTTTCGCATTGAAACAGAGTCTGGGAGGTCTGATAGTACGCAGTCTTACTCCTACAATATTTTTCTCTAATTGTTTCATAATTTGTGGTAGCTGGTTGGTATGTTGCAACAATATAAATGTATATTTGGGAACTTGTAAATGGATTTTCTAAGGAGAGAATACTAGTTACAGACACATTGTGATGGACCATAATTTTCAAGATGAATATTGTTCGGCATCCATTCAAGCTTTGTACGCTACTGGACATGGGATAACATTTTGTTTCCATTTCCCGAGTTTTAGGGAAACCTATGACTATCTACCGACATGGCAATGAAAGCACTCTGTCTACGAAGCCCACAAGTTAGGAATGCCAACTAATTGCTTCCCTTAACTTTAGTTGTCAAAAGGAGGTCATTCTCTAATTATTGATCTGCTTAAATATAGCAAACTTCTCCAAATAACTTCACGTTATTTAGTAATGCAAACATATACACTATATGATGCATGGGAGATGAAAACGACCCTGGTTCAGAAATCATATAGCAACACAAGGAAAAAAAAAGCTTTGAAACCGTAGTTTTCATGGAAAACAAGAGAAACGTTTCTGTAATCTTTGTCTTGGCTATCATGGTGCTTAGTTTTGAAGGTGGGAAAGCAAGAAATGTAGCTATGACATTGCATGGGCTTGGGGCTGAGGGCGTAAATAACCACGCATCATCAGGAAGTTGGTGCTGCAATAGCTGGATGCATTTCTGTTGCAATTCAGCTGGTGGATCATCTCTAGGCAATGCCTTGACTCCTGCCATTGCTCCAGCTCCAAATGGCGCCGTACGGCACCACTTCCCATGAGCACATACACGTCCTGTTGCGGTGGTGCCATAAGTTGCTACCTCCTCCAAAGCATACTTTTACAACTTTTATGTTCGAAATGGGGAGGTTCTCAATGTCACGTCTGAGTTTTGAGTCGTCTTTATTATCGTTGTCTAATCAATCTTGTTTGGGAAATTGTTGATGAATATATATATATATATCAGTAGATGTGTTGTCGGTTCCATTATAATGTACATGCTATGTAAACTAATGGGGTTCACTCTGCTTTTAAATTTAATTTGAAGTTTATATATAATTTTGTGATTATTGCTTATCTAAACTAAATAAATAACTCTACCTAAATCCTTAATAAATTCAAAAATGTTAAATTAATATTATTAACTATGTCTTAAAAATTATATATGAATTAGTTAAAAACAAAAGGTAATTATAACAATTTGAAGTCGACAAATTATCAATGATATTTTATTTAAAATAATGATATATCAATGTTTTATATTAATTTTGATTTAGGTGGGCCCGCACCATTGAGGTTTTGTCCCCTTTGGTCTCCTAGGTCTCCTTATTCATCTCCTTCCTTGGAGGGATTCGGGAGTTGAAACCTAGGACCTCAGGGTTTTGTT
>JANIHY010000208.1:11418221-11434192 GCA_027479065.1 Erythroxylum brevipes
TCTTGTGTTGTTATTTTCTGATATTTTTGTCTATTAAATATCCTTGGGTGTGGGTTTGGAAGGCTAAATTCCTAACACTAATAAGAGGAAAAGCTACTATATAATATGAAAGAGGCAAAACATCTCATAGCTAAGGCCTTAAGATATTCAGACAGGCAATTATATCAAAGATCATTCACTATATTATAACTAAAATGTATTCCTAAATTTCAAACACAATTAGTCCCTATAAAGATTCAATAGTGGGCTCAATAAGGAGGATCATCCTTAACCCAAAAAATCTTAAAGTAAATATACTTTGTTTAATAATTCATAGGGATGTCAACCAATTTACAACAAAACATGAGAATTTCCAACAATATATTAATTAAACATACATCATTTATTTATCATTGACTATACTTTAATATTAAATGGCAGACCATTTCCTCTAGTATAAGATAACTTAAAATTCCTGCTTATTATAGTTAATTATTTCACAAGATGTTGAAGCAAAGCTTTTAGCCAATGTGATAAAGATAGTAGTTAAAGGTTTCTTAAGGAAAAATATTATAAGTAGTGTGGAGTCTAATTAGTAATAATCACATTTATAAGAACCAATTTAATAAGTCCTTCAAAGACTTTTATGAAAAATGTGAAATTAAGCATCACCTTCAAATCTCTTGTACACTTATAGGTTGATCAGTTAGCTAAAGTCATAAATAGAATAATATTCAAAGGCGTAAAAGTTGAAGTTGAGGATGTCAAAGAACTTGGGCTCCGAGGATATGTAACATATTATGAACATACTGACTAAATTTAAGAACACTTATTTGAGGGATACCTTTTAGTCTTATGTTCGAAGTTAAAGCTTTGATTCCTATTAGCGTTAAAGTTATCTAATATAAGGGTATAGGCATACACACTTAAGTTAATGATGATTAAATTTGCTCTAAACTCAAATTAATTAAGGAACGTATAGATGTCACAAGCATAAAAATGAATCTTACCAATAAAGTGTTAGGAAACAAAATGCCCACAAGACTAAATTCAAAATTCTCATAGAGGAAAAATGTTTAAGGAAAGCTATCCTTAAATTGGTTATGGCCATATCACATTAAAGAATTTAAAGGGCTGATAAGCTATAAACTAAAAAGACTTGATGGATTAGAGGTATCTCATATTTAAAGCATAACTCATATAAGAACGTATTAGCATTATAATAAGTTCCAAAAACTCACGTGTAAAAACATATAATTACCAATAACATTTTTTTTTTTTAAAGTCAAAGTCAACGTACCTAAGGCATAAGGCTCTTTGTTTTGCCAAATTTTAGGAAGGGTTATAATGTACGCAATCTTTTTTTTGTATTTTTACAAAGAGACTATTTCTATGATTTGAGCCTGTAATTTTATGATCACAAAGGAGTAATTTTACCACTTACTCTAAGGTTTACCCTCTTTCAATTTAAATAAAAATAAAAAATAAAAAAGAGAACTTAGCAAATACATTGGACGTTCTTTAGGTCAATTTTCTATTCTAAATATGTATTTTAATTAATTTAAAATATTAAATTTCATCCAATATATCAATTTTGATTCTGTAAATATGTACAAATTAATTTATTTGAATAAACGAATTCTTAGTGATTAGATGATAAGCTAAAACGAAAAATAGAAATAAATACTTTTAACACAACTAATGACAATTTTTGTTAAAATATTTAAAACAAGAAAAATAAAATAATAAGAATAAGAATAAAAATAAAAATAAAAATAGAATAAACTTTAAATCGAACCGAACCAGCTGTCGGCCGTCTATGAGCAGCCCAACCGGTCCGGACTCGTGGGTTTGCTAAAAGAAATTAAACCCGTGTTTGTTCTTCGTTTTCCTCTAAGCCCGAGGGTTTAACTTCTGCTTCTTCTTTATTTTAGGGTTTTGCTTCTTCTTGTTTTCTGCAACCATTGTTAATTGCTTTGTGCGTTCGGCTATTGCCGCCATTTTTGAAAGTTGACGTGAATATGAATTCGGGTGAGAAGAAATACAGGTTGAAAGAGGTGAAAGCGTTAGGTCAAGAGCTTTTGTCTTCCACAGCTCACATCAACAATCTCCCAATACTGCTTTCTTTCATCTCTCCGCAATTACCTCCTCAACATGCTCTTGAGTCCATCCTCTCTCTTCAATCCTTCTTCACTCCTCTTCTCCCAGAACTACCTCCTTCTTCCAATTCTAATTGTAAATCCATCAGCATCAAGAATGCGCAATCTAATTCTCATTCCGATGCCCAGCTCATCTACTCCACTTGGCTTCGCTCCAAGTTCGATGAATTCGTCTCCTCTCTTACTCAACTCCTCCTATCTCCCCATGCCGACCATGTTCTACGGGTCGGTTCTCTTTTCCTTTTTTCTTTTTATGTCTTTTTTTTTCTTCTATTTAACTTGTTTGCGATTTCCACGGAATAGGAAGTGGCCTTGGATACACTTATGGAATTTGTGAAGGTGGGCAATGGAGGACATTTTCATTCCGCTATTTACTACAAGCTGCTCCGTAATTTTGTAGGTTTCATCGCTCAACTTTCCTTATTTTTATTACTTTGGCTTCAATTCTCTTTTCTGCAGGTGTTCACTCTCCATCTTCCCCTCCCCTTTTTACTTATAGGTTCACTCGGAAGAGCCAGTTGATTTTGTGCTGGAATTGCTTGTTTCAAAGTATTATAATTACATCGATAATCGGTAGGTTGCCAAAATGGTCACTTTCGCGTTCTGCCTTTTGTTAAATACATCAAGTTTTTTATTGCTATCAATTTCTTCCTTCTTACGTTATGATTTGAAATATTAGAATTGTGAACATCTTTTCTTTACCAATGAAATCTGTTGTCGCAGTTATTTTACCTACATATGTCTTGAAAAGCTTTGCAAGTCTTTGGAGGGAAAATGCATTTCTGGTAAGTTTCTGACCATTTTTCTGAAGGTTGTGCAATTTTTTTAGAGCAATGACTTCATATGGAGAAGGATGTTGTGTGGCGTCCCAAAAAAATGACCGCTTTTCATCTTTGTTACCTTATTCACTCCCATATATTGTCTTCCTTTGGAACTTAGCTTCTTGTTGATTTGTCTTTCTTGTAGATGACAAAAGAACGGGAACAAGTAGTGCTGATGGGAAGAATTCAAAGGCAAGGTTAGTGTAATCTCTAGTTGTCAGCCTCGTAAAATTCAGGTTTTAGGTCTATGTTCTTCCAATGTTTTGTGTATATGATAATAGTCCTTGTTTTCAAAGCTTTTTGACTCATTGGAATGCAATTGTTTACCTTTGTTAGATCAAAGAATATAAAGTTGGTTATGATAGATTAGAGGATTTGAATATATCTTTTTAATTACTTTTTATCCATTCTTGCGGTGTTGGAACATGAATATCCATGGCAAATTGGAGTATTTTGGGCCTTTTGGATTCACTGCCATGGTTCTTATATGGCATAGAACAATATACGTATTATTTAATACTTGATGTAGAAATTTGTGAATGCTGTTTAATATTTTCCTTTGTTTATTTAGGTCTCTCTAATCCTAGTATAATATCATTATATAAGAGAAGACATGAAAAGTCAAGCTGGAATTTTTTGTTCCATGGGCGGGTAGATACTATTTGAATTGACATGCTCTGCTGACTTCAGTTGTCAAATGGGGGTTTCTTTTCCTTTCTTCTCTAGATTAAGTAATATCTTTTTCTGATTTATTGCAGTATGGAGTTCTGTATTCACAAAATACACTCTCTTTTATCAAGCATCCCTAAGGAGAATTCTAATTGTGAGATGTGGGGTGGTTCAGGTGATTACGTGCTGACCTCTATATCAACTATCAGTATGGATGACAATAGAAACTTGCATAACCTTGTACAAGTTTTTATCCGTACTTTAAATTATGTGGCGTGGTTAATTGTTAGCTTAACAATTGTTACGTTGATCAGGAAATCCGCCCAAAGAAGGTGAATCCAAAGAGATTCCTGAACGGCCAAAAGCAGACGATAAACAGAAAAAGTCTGATAGACAAAACAATAATGTGGGTAACCCTTTTTTATTCTGTAGTCATTTTCTAGTACCTCTTATCTATTTAATCTTAGTTTTGTATGTTACTCATTGAATATGTCCTATTTATTCCGCGAGATAAACTTTTGTGGCTACTGCCTATCCAGGTCCTATCTGCTTCCAGTATTGCTAAAAAGATGAAATTAAAATTTACAAAAGCTTGGATCACGTTTCTAAGATTGCCACTTCCCCTTGATGTGTATAAGGAGGTGAGCTTCTAAATTCATGAACATGTAGTTATGAGAGTGCTTATATTCCTTTGATCGTCGATAACATGGTAAGGGATAAAATTAATCTCCTGTGGGTTGTAGGATATGTTCATGCAGCAATAGTTTGTTTGGGCATTTTTATCTCTTAACCTTTCTTTCTTGCACTCGCTTTGTGTGAGATTTGTTTCTTTCTAAGCTTATCATTCTTTGAGCTTTTTGCCTTTTGATGCTTAGGTTCTTAGCACTCTTCATGAGGCAGTGATCCCACATCTGTCAAATCCAATAATGTTATGGTAAACTATTGTTCTTGTTTTCATCTACATAGATGTGATTTCCTTCTTGCTTTAGGACTAAGTCCAACTGGTTCTTGGAGAATTTGCAGTGACTTCTTAACAAGATCATACGATATTGGTGGTGTTGTGAGTGTCATGGCCCTTAATAGTCTCTTCATTCTCATGACTCAGCATGGCTTGGAGTATCCAAACTTCTACGAGAAATTGTATGCTCTATTGCTACCATCAATCTTCATGGCAAAACATAGAGCAAAGTTTTTTCAGGTAAAGCTAGCTACGAACCTGTTCTACATCTTGTCTCTACTACTAATCCAGTTTTTGTTTCATGAAGCTTGTCAAATGAATGTATATTGTCAAGAAGAAAACCAGTGTTCAGACAAAACTGCTAGTCAGTTTTGGCGACTATGTGCTTGTAAACCCAACTGAACTTGATAGGATTTGTTTCCTTTTTGCATCTTGTGATTAAAAAACTTATCATCTGGTTTGGTTTTCTTCTCAGTTTTCATGGTTGAGTAAAATCATTTATCTATAAACCTTTTCTTAGACGGTTGCTTTTTCTGCCTCGCCTTTGGGTTCAGAGAGACTCTGAGAGAATTGGCTTACTTGTGCTTTCCTTTGTGTATAGTTTAGGTGTGGAGAGAATTGGGTTTCTTATGCTTTACTTTGTATATATGATGTCTGAGGTTGTTTTTCTTGCTTCCATTATGACATATTTTGTGAACTCAGAACAGGATCCAGAGTAAACAAAAATGAGGTTGGAATCTTGTGATACAACTTTACCTTTTTCTGACAACACATAATTTTCTCATTGCAGCTGCTTGATTCTTGCTTGAAGTCACCACTTCTTCCAGCATATTTGGCTGCTTCTTTTGCTAAGAAATTGAGTAGACTGTCACTTTCAGTTCCTCCATCTGGAGCATTGGTGATTATTGCATTGATCCATAACCTCCTGCGAAGACATCCTTCAATCAACTGTTTGGTGCATCGGGTAGAAATATGCTCTAACACACACAATTTTGCATCTCATAATCTCTACATCGGTGTAATCTGTCTGGTTTAGATCAATCTTGATTACTTTCTTTGCGGTTAGACTGATTGCTGGGGTTTAGAATGCTTGTGTTCCTTGCTTGAGTAATGATAATACCAATTCTTTCCTTTGTCTTGAGCTAAGAAGTGACAAACTTATCTTGGATCTCCTGGTTAACATGCATTGATCCTCTCTATAAAATGGACCTTTTAGAGTATTTATCATTAATCAAATTGGTTCTTCCTTCAGGAAAATGAAGATGATATTGTAAATGGTGATTTGGAAAAGACAAGGAATGATGATGCCAACACAGACGAATGCAGACCTGGCAGGAAAGCTTCATCAACAAAACCTGGAACTGATCTTTTTGACAATGAGGAAAGAAATCCTATGAGGTCTAATGCCTTGAGTAAGTTCTTGGATATGTTTATTCTTCTCTTGTGCATTTGATGAAATTGAACAAATGCAATGAAGGCCTAATTGTTTCATTGCATTCGTATTGGCTTGAAGCCTCTTTTCACATCGATTGTAGTGTCATTAAAATTCCTAATTTGCAGTTTGAATCAGAGAATCCTGTCTACAACTCTGTGTATTTGGCTGAGTTTGGAATTCTCTAGCTTTCATTATTGTGGCATTATCCAGTTTTCATTGTTTTAATACTGCCAACCTAATGTCGTTGCTCAATCCTTTACCTAATATGATTCTTTCCTCAAATTTGGGAGCTGAGCAACTTGCCCTAACTACCTTTATAAATCTGAGATTCCATATCATCAATTTTACGTGATATATGCTAGCACAGAAATCGTGTGCCCTTCATTTTTTGAGAATCTTACTTACTGATGTATCAGATTTGATAGTACCCATTTATCAAAAAGGCAGTGAGCTATGTGACTTCTGACGTATAATCTTCATCTCATTTAATTCTCATGGTTCAGTTTTCCATCAGAATTAGAGGTTTAAGTATTTCCATTTTCTTATGCGCATCTAGAAGTTGAAAATATTTTGTACATAACAGGAAGCTCTCTTTGGGAGATCGATACACTTCGTCACCATTACTGTCCACCTGTTTCAAGGTGTGTATTGCATCAACTAAAATTGATCATTAAAAGTCCATTCTTTTATTGACTCTTGACATTCTATTCCCTGCACCCCTAGGTTTGTTCTGTCACTTGAGAATGACTTAACAGTCAGATCCAAAACCACAGAAGTTGCTGTTCAGGATTTTAGCGGTGGTTCGTATGCAACAATCTTTGGAGAGGAGGTAAACAAGACGAGACCTCTTGAGCATTTGTTGAAAATTTACTGTCTGGATTAACCTATAAATATGATATGAGGAGTGTCATGATGTCTCTTATCAATCAAAATTGCTGTTTGTTTTCGCTAATAAACTTTTAAAGAACAATAGTTGTCTTCTGGTTGATGATGTTGCAGATAAGAAGAAGGGTGAAACAGGTCCCACTGGCATTTTACAAGACAACTCCCACATCTCTGTTCTCTGAATCAGATTTTGTTGGCTGGACATTCAAAGAAGAAGAAAGCAAGGCAAAAAGTAGTGAAAATGGTACATTAAGCATTTCCGAAGGAGATGATAACAGCTCTCCAAAACGACGGCGACTAGAGTGCTCATGATCCATGGTGATTTTAGGAGATCTATTAAGAGGTGTTCTTGGTTTGAAGGGGGTCATCTTAAAATCATAGTGTTAACATTACCAAGTTGGTGGAATCGGCCAACAAAATTTTGACATGAATTCAACATTTTTTACATTCCCCTTCCACCCTCCCTCTCCTTCTCTGCACATGTCATGATTGTTAATTAATAAACTGTTGTAGAAACTGTTTTAAGTCCCAATCCCAAAGTTAATGGGGTAAAGGATCATCAAACAACACACAAAGGGACGAAGACGTAACATGGCCGTACTCTTGATTCTTGCATATGAAGATACGGTAAATTAATTAAAATCATATACTTAAATGTTCGATGCAATTGTTATCCAAATGCTTTATAAAAACAAAGGATCGAAAGCCTACTTGCCATGTCCTATCGTGTAAAATAATTTGTAATTATCTCGTAATGCTCTCAGTTAAACCATATATATATGAAACTAAAATAAATAGAAATATAGTTCCAGTATACAGAACCCGGAACATATTCTTTTCCACTTTTCTCTCATGAATTTAAGGACATATTCAAAGAAATTCAGCTTGTTAGTTGAATGGTTTGTGGATCTCATTATTATAAGAATGAACACTATGATTTGCATTTGAAACAGTCATGAATTGGGATTTGATCCTTTGGTCCACTAACTCTAGACCAATCCTATGTTAATTCATCTTAGCCATCCATTTGTATGGATTCATATAAATAAATTTATATAAATGGATGACTGAGATGAGTTAGCACAGGGTTAGTCTAGAGTTAGTAGACTAGAGAATTTGAGGGGACGTCTATGAGGTAGTCTTCGTCTTGAAAGTTATTTGGTTGTTTTATATGTCTTATAATTGGAATGAATAAGAATGAACACTATGATTTGTATTTCGAACATGTATGAATATAATAGCTATGGGTAGCCTTGGTCTTAAAAGTTATACTACAAACGAAGAATCATGAAAAAAAATGTAGTACACTTGAAATAAAAATAAAATTCGGATTTTATGGAAATTGATTTGTTAATAATGGACAAAATGGTTGTTTGTGATTCAAAGAAATATAAAAACAAGAATAGAGATACTTGATCGTGGACTTGCACGTTCTCAATATGGAAAACAGAATCCCATGATTTTTGTACCTCTTTATTCTTGTCTTTGTTTGACATGCTAAGTAAGCTCCGTTAAGTTCTCAAAATGATATTCCGAGCAAACCAGGAGTCAGACGCATCTCCTTGTATATCTAACAAGCAACGATCCCTTCTTTCCTTAACTATTATTTTTTGACAACAAGAAGTAGGAAACTTAGACGTCTTCAAAGTCCATATCTACAGGAAAAGCTGTAGATATATCAGTCTCTTGGTAGGAGTTCAAGCTGTTGTCGACCATTTATATATAACAGGACAGTGAAGAGAGACCCTTCTGTTCCTCAAGAGTTCTTTTGTTCAGGGCACTCAGTAGAGATCAGATATGGTTATTATTAGAGTGTTGTTTCTGGTGTTACAACTAGCACTGTTCGGCGGCGGCGTTCACGGTGGAAATGTAACTTATGACGGCAGATCATTGATCATCAATGGCCAAAGGAAGATTCTTTTCTCTGGTTCCATTCATTATCCTCGAAGCACACCCGAGGTACGCAATATGTAGACCACTTACAATGGACGTGTTCATATATAATCTCCATATACAATTGAAACCAACGAGGTTCTTCGTTTTCATAGAGCTTTTGCTAAAACATATGATGAATAAACCATTAAAACGGAGACTGTATAGAAAGTATACAGTACATACTAATTAATGAAGATGCTCAAAATCTTCATTTCTTTTGGTCTTTCTCCTTCCCTTCTATGCTTTTTTTTTCCCTTTCATCATCATCATGGAATCCGTTAAAGTCATGCATATTGCATTCCACAAGTTTTGGTTAATTAATTACTTAAAAAACTCGTTAGCTACCCCAGGGGAGGTGACGAGTAGGTAAGAAGTTCTCCCGGCTTAAGTGAAGTTGCAGCTTCGAACTCTCCTTATATATGCATTCGTTTAAAATTTGAAGCTAGAATTTTATTTTTCGCAAAAGACTTACTCGATTCAAATAAAGATTAGTCGAATTATGGATAACTATTCAAATAAGGATTAGTCGAATTATGGATAACTTAAAGATGTCTTTTTATAATTAAAACTCTCCTAAGATACCTAGTTTATAAAAAAAAAAACTTGTTAAGCTTGCCACTCAAGTGATGCATTTTTGAAGGGTGAAGAAGGGTTTTCAAAAGTAGGGTGTCTTTAATAACTTTTTTTTCTGTAAGAGTTTGAAAGGTAGAAGGGTCTAAATTAGTAGATTTGACAAATAGATTAATGTATTGATGCAATTGGCATACATCTCAAGGAAAGAAAGTAAATGCTCAAACACAAACAATGATTATTCCTCGAGATTGTCTCTATACGCAAGTCCAGTCTAGTTGTTCACTTCGGTTTCCTTATTTTGTGCTCTAATGATAAATCTGTTGAACGATTCACAATCTTTGATGCTTTCCTTCCTTATTGTTTAAGAAAACAATAACGCACACTGGACAGCTAATAATAACTTTAGTTAACGATAGATTTCAGAATGAGAGTCAACCAAAAGCCAATCACTGAAAGCACTATTAACTAACAAAAGGTAAGATTGGAATGGTCAATTTGGAGTCTTCACTCAAATATTAACCTTGCCTTGTATTGTCACCTTTTCTTTAACGAGTTATAGGATGTTATTTTGTGCTTTTAATTATAAAGAAAAAAATTGGTTGGACTGAATCAGGCATGATTTATATTGGGGTCGTTTTTGGCCCAATCGGGTTCGGCCCAGGACGTTGCCTCGAGTCGATCAAGCTGCTAATCATGTCACTAAGCCCAAAATTTATGCCATGAAGCTAATGTTCCCATTTGGCTAATTCCTACTGCAACAATTGTTAAATTTGCATATATATCTAATAAAGACTAAAGACACATTTTTAATTTCTTAATACTCAATCAAATCTTTTAATTTCAATCTGCAATTTTATATATAATCTTGTTTCTAACAGCAAGGACATGCAGATGTGGCCATCTTTGATTGCAAAAGCCAAGGAGGGAGGACTTGATGTGATAGACACTTACGTATTTTGGAACCTCCATGAGCCCCGGCCTAGAAAGGTCACTTACTTTAGTTACCTCTCGTCGACTTTCTTAGTCCATATGTCTGTCTCCATCTCTGATGATCTTAGACTTGTCTTTGCTTCAATTGTACACGAATCAAATTGCAGTATGATTTCAGAGGAAGACATGACATAATAAGATTCATCAAGCAAGTTCAAGCTCATGGCCTCTACGTATGTCTTAGGATTGGACCTTTTATTGAAGCAGAATGGTCTTATGGGTACATACCGCATATACGTAGACCACAATTTCTGTGAAAGAAGTTGATACAAGATCAATAAGAGTTCGTTCTTTTGCAGGGGATTGCCCCCTTGGCTCCATGACGTTCCTGGGATTGTTTATCGTTCTAATAACAATCGTTTCAAGGTAATTCAGTGTACATCACACTAATCACTTCAAAGAATTTGACTACAAAGCTCATGCAAGTATATATATATGATGCTCCTGCTCATGGATTGACAGGTTCGCATGAGAAGGTTTGTCACAAAGATGGTGAAGATGATGCAATCTCACAACTTATTTGCTTCACAAGGAGGACCAATAATACTATCGCAGGTTAGTATACTAACGAAACAATCGAAACAAGAATAGCTAATTAGTAGATAAAACTGAGATTGTGGAATTTGTAGATAGAGAATGAGTATGGGACGATAGAAAAACATTTCGGTGAGAAAGGGCCAGCATATGTCAAATGGGCTGCAAGATTGGCTGTTGGTTTCAAGACTGGGGTGCCATGGACTATGTGCAAGCAAAATGATGCTCCTGATCCAGTGGTCAGTCTCTTTCGCACTTCTTGCTTTCCATTTTTTTATTCTTTCCACTATTAATTATCTCAGTTTCTTCTTGCAGATAAACTCGTGCAATGGAAGGAGATGTGGAGTGACTTTTGTTGGACCCAACTCACCAAATAAGCCAGCAATCTGGACAGAGAACTGGACCACTCGGTATACTTTGCTATTGGCATCATTAAGTTTCTGCCATTCATGTTCAATGAGACATATGGGTATAACATAATCATTGTCATTTCTTCTTAATTAACTGATGCATCTAACATTTCTTCTAGCTATCAAGTATTTGGCGAAGACCAACCTGAGAGATCTGCAGAGGACATTGCATTTCATGTTGCTTTATTTATTGCAGCCAAAAGGGGAAGCTTTGTCAACTACTACATGGTATCCATTATCACCTGTTCGACATGTGTGCTTATAGTTAATATGTCTTCAATTTCCATTGACCCACGAATTGGTTTTGTTGATTAGTATCACGGAGGAACCAATTTTGGAAGGACAGCTTCTGCATTTGTGACGACAAGTTACTATGATCAGGCACCTATTGATGAATATGGTATGTCATTTGCCTTTTTTACACATGTTTTTCGTAATTCTTATCAGTTCATGTATTCTCCAGGACTTATCAGACAACCTAAATGGGGACATCTTAAGGAGTTGCATACTGCGATAAAGAAATGTCAAGTGTCTCTACTTTCCGGAGCTGAAGGTGTTGTCTGGTTAGGCCATGAGCAACAAGTAAGAAGTAATTCACTGAACATGTCAATCAATGAAGTACGGTAATGTTGTTCCAATGATTCAGGAATCATATAACGTAAATGTATTGGGTTTGTAGGCCTACGTGTTTAATAAAAGATCAAACAGATGTGCGGCCTTTCTTGTCAACAACCTGGAACGAAATGCTGCCACTGTGTTCTTTCGAAATGCTTCCTATGTTTTGCCTCCCAAGTCGATCAGCATTCTACCCGATTGCAAGAACGTCATCTTTAACACAGCCAAGGCAAGGTTTAACATGAATTCTCGTCTTGGAAAAACTTCCAAGTGTAAAACTTCTGAATGGTTTTTATACATACGTCAATCACTTGCTGTTGCTGATATTTCCTGTCTTCAACAGGTTAGCACACAATCCAACAAAAGAAAGATGATTAGGGGAAAAGCTTTTGATGCAGCAAATATGTGGATTGAGTTTCAAGAAGCCATTCCAAACTTTGATAGCACTTCCATAAAATCACATAAGTTATTGGAGCAAATGGGAACAACAAAAGATGCGTCTGATTATCTTTGGTACACGTTTAGGTATAACACCAAACACATATCAAATTCAGTTGATTTTGTCTGACTGTTGTCGTAATTACTCGTTTATATTGGCAGGTTTAGGCATGAATCATCTGACAAGCAAGCCATGCTAAGAATCAGATCTTTGGGGCATGTCTTGCTTGCATTTGTTAATGGGAAATTAGTAGGTACGGTTGAATTATATGGTTCATTTACATCAAACAATTTCCTGGAAACAGAAATTAATATTTGGGATTTGAACATCTTCCAATAACTTAAAAACCATGTACTACTACTACAGGGTCTGCCCGTAGAAGCTTTGGGAGCAGAGTATTAGATCTTGGAAGTAGCATTTCTTTGAGAAATGGAATTAACAATGTCTCCTTACTCAGCGCTATGGTTGGATTGCCGGTACTGCTACTGCAATCCCATGTCCACCAGTCCATACAACTAGTTTTATTATGTGCTGACTCTCTGGTTATTTTCAAGTTATCTATATGATCTGCAGATAATCTGATGCTCTGATTTGCATGCCAGGTGACTAAAACTAATTGATGTTGTCTGCAGTGGCAATAATCTTGATTGCATTAGTTGTTATAACTTAAGCTGCATTTTTAGCTACTTGATTGTGACACATTGTTTAAAACCTTAAATGCATACATGAAAGGTCCAGTTTAGAGCTTATGTACCTTAATCTTTACACAGTTGTATGAATTTTCTCACTGGTTTATTGAAGGCTTCGGGAGCATTTCTGGAGCGCCGATTTGTTGGAATAAGGGACTTGAAGATTCAAGGTATACAGGATACAGAGTTATCCAGGAAACATTCGTGGGGATATCAGGTGCTATATTTGTTTTTTATCCAATTCTTCTATGCGTTTCTTAGTAGGCTTATCTATCAGGATCTGAACTGTGATAGTTCTACTTCCGTTTGAATAGATTCTTAAACGTCTTCTCAGGTCATTCAGCTTAACAATGACTTCCTATTGACCAGTACTTGACAATCATGTTACTTACCATCTGATATAGGTAGGATTGGCGGGGGAGAGGCTGCAGATTTACAGAGAAGGAAGATCTGACCAAGTTCATTGGCGTAAATTTTCCTACACTCGCACGCCACTCACATGGTACAAGGTAAAGTTTCAACCATTCGTAGGTTACTTTCACTGTCACTATAAGCTTAGCACATACAGATGAGATGTTAACCAAAATTGCCATCAAATCAAGGCCACTTTTTAGTTTGGTTGATCTTGTCTTCTCAAAGTCACATCATCTGCTTGGTTCTTGGCAGACAGTGTTTGATGCATCTGTAACAGATGCACCAATTGCTTTAAACCTAGGTTCCATGGGGAAAGGTGAAGCTTGGGTTAATGGCCAGAGCATTGGTCGGTATTGGCCATCTTTTCGCACACCTAGTGGATCTTCCTCCCAAACATGGTAAATGAAGTCACTAGTATTTTTGTCAATGAGTTTGAGTTTTATATACTTTCAATGCATTTGATGCTAATACTAGGATATGGCCAGATAGTAAGGAGTTCTGAAATTGCCTCCATGTATTCTCATCAGGTACCATGTACCAAAATCATTCCTTAAACCTAGAGGTAACCTATTAGTTCTGCTAGAGGAAGAAGGTGGAAATCCTCTTCAAGTTTCATTAGACACTGCCTCAATTTCACAAGTTTGTGGTCATGTGAGTACTTCTCATCCGGCCACAGTGTCTTCATGGACATATCACAAGCTAAGTACAATGAGCCGCTACTTGAACGACAATGGTAGGACAAGGCCTCAAGTTCAGTTAAGTTGTCCTTCAAACAGTAAGATTTCCCAGATTGAGTTTGCAAGCTATGGAACCCCACTTGGCGGTTGTGGCACTTCCTACAATCTTGGAACGTGCCACTCAAATAATTCAAAATCCGTGGTAGAAAAGGTGAGTTCTTTTGACTCATATACTTCCGTTTATATGGGGATGGATCCTCTATCCAATTCTCCTATCTCTATCCTATCTTATTAAATCTCTGCCATTCATTTATGTGAGTCTCGTGTGGATTCCGTATAAATAGATGACTGAGATTTAATAAGACAGGATAGGGACAGAAGAATTGGACAAAAGATCCTGATTCCTAGTATATGGATGCGTAAGTGGATTCTTTCTAAGTTGTCTGCTGATAATATTATTTTCAGGAATGCTTAGGGAAGATGGATTGTTCTATTGCAGTAGACAGTAGACAATTTGGTGGTGATCCATGTCCAGCCAACCCCAAATCCTTATTAGCTGTAGCAGAGTGCAAATGACCATAGGCATCAATTTTGGAAGGGGGTTGCCTAATATACGTTTTAATTTAGTTTTTAGAAATTTGGTGTTTGGTTAATGTGTATCCATTCATCAATTGTTAGGCTCACGGTTTGTGTTCATTTGAGTACTGTCATGAGGTAGTCCGTCAACTCATTCTTTATCACTAGACATAGGAGTAGTCTAGTTTTTCCTTTCTTAGTTTTTGAGTCATTAATAGACAAAACTATATCATTTTGTTTACTTACATAAAACTCTCTTGTTTAGTATAATTTGAGAAGTTTAGGCTTCAAATGGGGCTCGTAAAGCTCGACTTAAAATCTTTCTAATAAAAGTTCGAAATCAATCTAAATTTAGTTAATTCAAATTAATTTCGTTGACTTTAAGTCAAATTTAGACAACATCGAACTTAAATTTTTACTTTATCCATACTCTTAATTGGAAAAAAAATCCCTTCAATAATTTTTTAATTGTGCATATTTAAAAGCTGTGTGGAGCCAAATATTACATAAATTAGAAGCTTATTGTACTTGTTATGATTGGAATGCAATGGTGGAGTGGATCATTTGAATTTCCAAACAACAAAAAGAAGGATGGGCAGCTTTCATAATTACAACAAACAATCTTTGGAGGGAGCGAAATAGAAGGATTTACTCTTAGGAGGAGATAAGCAAATATCGACTGGTAGAAAACATTGTTAATGAAATTAGAGATCTTGCTGTAGCAAAGGAAGCAACTAATGACTTGTGAATCGCAATGAAGATAAGATGGATTGTATTTGACTTGACTGTATTGTATATTTTGAGCTAAGCCTTTGTAATGATGCTTTTTAGTCTTGTTCCTTACAGGTGAACTCATTGTAATGTTGTAAATAGTTCAACTATAGCTAATGAAAATTACTTCAATTTCTTTTTTTAAAAAATGAATTCTTTGTGTTTTTAATGGTTCATTTAACTTGAATTATTTTAAAACTCTCTTTAATTACATATACACTCTACTTAGCTCATGTTTTTCAACATATAATTGCTAAATTAATTTAATTAACTCATTTTTCATTATATCATTTTATTGAATTTGATATTTCACACATTACTTGATGCTATTATAATATAACTATTAATATTACTATAAATAAATTTATTAATATCAGTATATTTTATTATCATTAAAAATATGATAAAGATATAAAAAAGACTATAATGATTTGTTATACAT
>JANIHY010000208.1:11441880-11455633 GCA_027479065.1 Erythroxylum brevipes
ATATTTAATTTTGATATATTTTAATTAATTATATTGTTATGCTAAAAAAGAAAACAAAAGAATTTGTTAAATTTTTGTTTTGCATCAAATTTTAATATATTCTAATTAATTATATTGTTTTGTTAAAAAAAGAAAAAAAATAAAAATTTCTTAAAACTTTGTTCTACGTCAAATTTTAATATATTAATTAATTGTATTTAATTTTAATATATTTTAATTAATTGTATTATTTTTGTTTTTTAAAAAAGGTAATTGTCTCTATAACGCCTGTGACACGACTGTCACATGTGTCACACCCGTGACACTCCTCTCACGGCCATGATAACAATCTCGCACACCCATGAGTCATTCCTCTCGGAGAGTATGAAGTAATCTTCAAATCTTGAATATAAAAATATTATTTATATAATGATAATATATAATCAACCGATTGATTTTTATTCCTTAACTGTTGATATATTCCCAAATCAATCAACCAATTATTCCCTAAATAGAAATATAGTTCCAATATAAAACAATTTTGATTCTAGTGCACCCTAATTACAAATAGTGGTTTTACGTTACGGAAGAAAAACATGTTTTTATTCATCGGAGTACTCTTCCTTTACCTAGTCCTGTACTCTTTCTAAATTCAATGTTAACAAAGAAGGAATAGATTCAAAAGTTCAAAACTTTGTACTAAAACTTATGTTGGGCACATCAATTGAATAGTTGTACAATAAACCAAAGACTTGAATAAAGAAAATGTAATACGTAATGGGAGTCTTATTACGTATTCCGTATCTACATGAAAGGATTAAAAATGAAAGTAATACAGCATATTTAGATTTTGATTTTATCTCTGATTCCGATGCCGATTTTTAGCTCCAAACATCTCCGAATCTCTCAGGACTTTTAGTGGAAAGTATTCATCGACTCACAAGCTAGGTCTTTCTACAGTTTCCTTAAAATACGAACTTCCCTAACAAGTCAGGAATCCGTATGCTCGTGAATGATTTCTTAAGTAACTGTAGGAGATCTTAACCTTTATATAACTTCCATATCGAGCTTTCCCATCACAACGTCGATATGGACTCGGTTCATCCTAATCGGGATCTATTTTTCACCCGAATTTTGACTCATTAATCTAGATCATTATTGGGTCACTTCATTATCGTTATCTGGATCAAATGACACAACTTAACCGATAATTTATTTAAAAACTAAAATTGCAATTAATATTGTCCAACTTTATGAGACATAGACAAAATTATCCTTAAAGACAATAATGTCTTACAGAAAAAACCAAATTCATGGAGCTAAACCTAGATGAATAGATCCATCGTTAAGATATAGTTATTCCATATGCATTGTTAAAGGTAAATCAATCAAAATTTACACAAGCTTACTCAATTACCAACTTATTGATTAACCAAAAACTCCATCCAAGAGTGGATAGGATCCAAGTCTTCGTATGTGATATGGCTTTAGTGGATTACACTTAAAAAGTATTCCACAGAACCCGTGGAATACTATCATCCATGTTAATGTTATCTCTAGCCACAGTTTCAATATTCCATTTACAATTTCCAAATTGAAGAGTAATCTTCTTGGTTAAACGTATCTCATCATCAAGTTTGAGCTGCCTCCTAGTTTCTACTAGTCAGCACGTGTCTGCACTTAACATGTATCTTACGAGTCTTCCTCAAGTCTGCATTGGCTCAAATGATTTTGAATTATGAGCATCTCATCATTCTGGTTAAGACCAAGCAATTGTCCATTTTGATAAAAGACGAAACTGATAAAAAGAACTAGGATACATGTACATATAATGGAAACACTTTTGTTCTTTGTACCTTTAAGAAACAGGAAACGAAACAAGAAACAAAAAACAAAATAGAGAGAGACTGAGGTCTAAATCTACACCACACTGAAAAGATTAGTTCCAACTTGTACAACGTGGTTCAGAATTCACGTGTGTTCTCTGCTGTCTTCTCTTCACTGAATTTTATCATTACCCTCCTCTGTATTCCACAAAGATTTTTGTCTTCAGGCCATTCGCGGAAACTGCAACTGTGGACTTTGTTTCGATTCCATGTAAAGCTCCTAGCTGTAAGAAACAAATTTCTGGTTTTTCCTTGTAGACCCACTTCTGTTTTCCATTACTTGCCTGACATCCAATTGCCAAAACTCTGCATTCTTACTTTTTCTAGTTCTGTACTCTGTTTGATGTCAAGAACCAAGCTTTTCTGCTGAAGCTCAGTGTCTCTTGTTCTCTTTGTTCTCAAGGAGAAGAATTTCATTTCCGGTCATTGATTGCAAGAGGAAATAATGGAAAATCATACTTCAGTCCTCGGATACAAAACATTTTTCTACGAGGAGGAATTCCAGTTGCAGGTACTTATCTGTTCATTTTTTATCTATGTTTCTTGGTTTTGATCCATTACAGTATATAAAATTCAAGCAACCAGATTTGGTGTTTATTTTCAAATCTATAATCAGGTCATGCATATATTCTTTCAGTTCGTCTTACTGATTTTTATACTTTTAATTGGATTCGCCGGTCTTAAATACAGAATTTCTTGCGAAAAGCAAAGCTACTTTCTGTTCAAGTGGCTTTGGAGATTTAAGATGATTACAGTCTGATTTCAACTAATTGTTAAAAATTGTTACCTTTTTAATGATGTTGTGACTTTACTTGCTAAGCAAATCAAATTCATAACACTAGAGACAGTAATGAGTGACTTCGAAGGCTATACCTACCCCATCTTTTCTTTGTCTTTAATGATAAACTAATAATCCACAGTAAAGACAAAATTGACGTTCTAACGTTACCTTTGCACTCCATACTCCCGCTCTCTGTCTGTATCTTATTTGTTTCATGCGTCATAACAACTGGTTGCATTATAATTGTTGCCAATTCTGTACTGACAAATATGCTTTGGTGTGCTTATACCAGTATTATATGAAGGGCATGATTTAAACATCATCAGGATGTGATCCCCAGGATGGTTGCAATAATTGAAGGCTTTGCTTTGATTATAAACATCCCCTGATTGATTTTTCCACCCATTCTTTTTGCCTCCAATGGCCAAAAGCACATTCCTTTTCTTCCATGTGCTTTCAAGCGTTTCCTTCCTATTCTTGTCAAGTTTCCCGCCTTGTTTCTCTTTGACTGTTGAAACTCAGGCCTTGCTTCGGTTCAAAAACCAGCTTAAAGACCCTCTCAATGCGTTGGATTCCTGGAAAGATACAGAGTCTCCGTGCATGTTTTCTGGGATCACTTGTGATCCCAATACAAACAGAGTAATTGCAATCTCACTTGGAAACAAGTCTCTTTCCGGTGAGATTTCTCCATCCATTGCTGCACTTGAAAGCCTTACTACCCTTTCGTTGCCTTGTAATCACATTTCTGGGAAGCTGCCTTACCAACTTACTGACTGTAGAAATCTTAGAGTTTTGAATCTCACCAGAAATGGATTGGTTGGTGTCATACCCGACCTTTCTATGTTGAAACGCTTGGAGCATCTTGACCTATCATTTAACTTCTTCACTGGTGGGTTTCCCAACTGGTTGGGAAATTTAAGCGCACTGGCTAGACTTGGTCTGGCAAAAAATCAATTTGATCAGGGAGAGATCCCTGATAACATTGGAAATTTGAGGAACTTGACTTGGCTCTTTCTGTCAAGTTGCAATTTTAGAGGAAAGATTCCTGAATCCATCTTTGAGCTGAGGGAATTGCAGACACTTGATATTTCGAGGAACAGGATATCTGGGAATATTCCAAATTCAATTTCCAAAATGCCTAAGCTTACCAAGATTGAGCTATTCGCCAACAATCTGACTGGCGAGATCCCTTCAGAGCTTGGAGAACTGACCCTGTTGCGCGAAATTGATATATCTTCGAATCAACTTCATGGGGAACTGCCCGAGGTCATTGGCAATTTGAAGTACTTAAAGGTTTTTCAATTGTATGACAACAACTTCTCTGGACGGCTCCCTGGTGGTTTTGGAGAGATGCGCCATCTTGATGGATTCTCAATCTATAGAAACAGCTTTTCAGGGGAGTTCCCAGCAAATTTTGGTAGATTCTCTCCACTGAACAGTTTTGACATATCTGAGAACCAATTTTCGGGTGATTTCCCGAAATTCTTGTGCACAAATGGGAATTTAGATAACTTGCTTGCTCTGCAAAATAAATTTTCTGGGAATTTCCCAGATACTTATGCTCGATGCAAAACTTTAAAGCGGTTCAGGATCAGCAGAAACCTCATGTCTGGGATGATTCCTGATGAGGTTTGGGTACTCCCACTTGCCAACATTATCGATGTTAGCGATAATGACTTCACTGGAGGGATATCACCTGAAATTGGTATGTCTACCAGCTTGACCGAGTTATTTCTGCAGAACAACAAGTTTTCGGGTCCCCTCCCATCAGAACTGGGTAAACTGACGAATTTACAAAAGCTTCACTTGTATAACAATAGGTTCTCTGGCTTCCTACCTTCTGAAATCGGTGATTTAAAGCAGTTAGGGTCCTTGCTTCTGGAAAGAAATTTGTTGACAGGATCCATACCATTAGACCTGGGTGAATGTTCCAGTTTGGTGGACTTGAATCTTGCTTTGAATTCTTTAACTGGTTATATACCGCATACCTTTTCACACATTAGCTCTTTGAACTCTCTTAATCTATCACATAATAAACTGACTGGTTTTATTCCCGAAGATTTGGAGGAGTTGAAGCTAAGTTCCATTGATTTGTCTGAAAATGAGCTGTCAGGAAAAATTCCAACTGTTCTTTTGACCATTGGCGGAGTTGGAGCTTTTCTTGAGAACAAGGATCTCTGCACTGAAAACAATTCCCAAACCCTCCTGTACTCAGGTATGAAAGTTTGCATGAGAAAACAAAGCCGGGAAAGGAAATATAAAGAGAGGCTGGTCTTGTTTTCTGTCATAACATCCACCTTGGTCTTTCTTTTAGCTGGTTTTCTGCTTATGAGTTGCAGACACTTGAAGCATCATGAAGACAGGGAAAGCATTTTAGAAGAGAAGAAGGAAGGAGATGGAAAGTGGAAACTTGCACGTTTCCACCAACTAGATATCGAACCCGATGACATATGCGAGTTGGAAGAGGGAAATTTAATTGGAAGCGGTGGTACAGGAAAGGTGTACAGGATGGAGCTAAAGAAAAATGGCTGTACAGTGGCTGTAAAACAATTATGGAAAGGAGATGTTCTGAAGGTTTTGACCGCAGAAATGGAAATTCTTGGGAAGATTAGGCATAGAAATATATTGAAGCTTTATGCTTGTTTACTTAGAGGAGGATCTAGCCTTTTGGTCTTTGAGTACATGCAAAATGGTAATCTGTTTCAAGCACTTCACAGGGAAATCAAATCTGGGGAGCCTGAATTGGATTGGTATCGGAGGTATAAAATTGCTTCGGGAGCTGCAAAAGGAATTGCATATCTGCACCACGACTGCTCGCCACCAATTATTCATAGAGATATAAAGTCCAGTAACATTTTACTTGATGAAGATTATGAGCCAAAAATCGCTGATTTTGGGATTGCAAAGCTTGCAGAACTAAGTTATGATGGGTGTGATAACAGCCATCTTGCTGGGACTCATGGATATATTGCTCCTGGTGAGTTCTCCAATACATTGTAATCAGTTATATCTTCTTAGCCATTTCTCGACACTTGAAAAGTTTTTGTCAAATTGTAATCGTTTCTTGCTAACTCGCATTCGCAGAGATGGCATACTCTCTGAAGGTCACTGAAAAGAACGACGTTTTTAGCTTCGGAGTTGTGCTACTAGAGTTGATCACAGGGAAACGACCAGTAGAAGAGGACTATGGAGAAGGCAAAGACATTGTCTACTGGGCTTCAGTTCATCTCACCGATCGCGAAAACGTGACCAAGCTGCTGGACAAGGAGATCGTTTCTGAACATGTACAGGATGGTATGATCAAAGTATTGAAGATTGCAATACTTTGCACCACAAAGCTTCCGAATTTGCGTCCTAGCATGAGAGAGGTGGTGAAGATGCTTGTTGATGCTGATCCCTGCCCCATAAAGAACCAAGACATGAGCTCTGATAAAGATCAGAAGCCTTTCATCTAGTAGCTTTGGCAGATAGTAACAAACCAAGCCAATGTTTCATGATTCAAGAACTTCACTGTTGGTCTTGGATGGATATGATAATACTTAAAGAAGCAGAGGTTTTAGTTTTTGCCATTACTTAATGATTTCATATTATGAGATGATATGGTTTGCATAATTTTGCTGTCAATTTTGATTTGTGCTTCTTTTTTAATGTACATATTCAAACAAATCCATCCTATTAAAGATGCAGCTTTGACATTGTATTTCTCCAGAAGATCTGTTGCAATATCCACAAGCTTTGACATTGTATTTCTCCTGAAGGTCTGTTGCAATATCCACATTAGCAACAATTACATTATCCATCCTGTAAGGATCGTCTTTATGAATAGTGAATACCACCAGAAAATAGTTAATCTTTTGTTGAAAAGTTCAGAAACGCTAGAGAACATGTCAAAATCTTGCAGAAGTGACCCAGTAAATGCGTTCATCAAGTTACCTTACATGATGCTGAGGTAACGATCGTACCAACTCCCACCTTCCGTTTGAACTTACAATAACTCTTGCGTTTGCTTTTTTTTTTTTTTCACAAGATATTTTAGAATAACTCTAATTATAGAAAGATATTTTTAAACTATATCTTTTAAATTAATTCTTGTTCAAATCAGATAGATCCTTTATAAAAAGTAAAATTCTGTAATTCATTTATTCAGTTCTGTGTTATCTTGAGAGTTGATACCCTAGGAACGGGGTACAAATAAAATAAAGAGAGTGAAAATTTGACTAGTATTACAAAATCTGCTAAGTCAAAATTGATTGGCCTTGCACTCCAAATCACAAAACAAATGAACTCTATTGCTTTCTTCTCTAAATCTCTATTTTCAAAATGAAAATATAAAATTAATACAAGTTAATTAAAAATAATCTCAAATTTTATTCAATCTTGTAATATAACTCGAATTTAAAAAAGTTTGATTTAAAAATTTCAATCTAAAATAACGTTATTTTGTTAAGCTTGATTAAGTTTAATGCATATAAGTGTTTGAGATTTCTGTCTTAAGTGGCAAGTCACGTTAGTAATATTAACGAAAATATTAATATTAAATTAGAATTAAAAAAATTAAATGTTTAAATGTTTAATTATCGCCTTTTTAAGTTTGAATTACAATTATAAAATTAAGTTAAGTTTGAGATTTTTTATAATTAACCTAATTAATATTAACAAATAGAAGTTGGAAATTTTCAAATGCACTATATCAAGTATACTTACGTTGGGAGTTGAATGATGATATCACCTCCTACCGTCAATAACCTTAAGCGGATTGAAAACATTAATTACCAATTTTGGCTTGGAGACGGTGATTTGCTTTTTTAATTAAATTATTATAAAATAATTCCAAATCTAGCTATAGAATTCTAGGAGATGTCTCAAAAACATAGTCAAACGTACCAGGTTGATAAGACTCTTTCCTTCACTTACCCTCTCAGAGTTGTATCAATTCCATCAATTATGTATCTAAGTGAAAAAAAAAAATTGATTTTAGTCACTGACGTGTCTGAGTGGGATTCTAATTTTTAAAAAAAAAATATTTAAACTATTCACGTTCAGACTAATCTCCGAGGAGCATATACACACTAAATTATGTATAAAATAAAAATCCTGAGATCAACATACTAAGTCATGAATGGGTCACTCCTGAGTTGTTCAAATAGTAAGGAGTAAGACACATTCTGTGTCAAATTTGCACTATTTGCATGGGACTTTTCAAAGGACTTGGTCTTTGGTCTTCTCTTCACAACCTCAACACTTAATTACCAGCCAACTAGACCAATCATTACCTTTATGCTTTGCTCTCCTGGTGACAAAACCACCATGAAATTTCCATATCTCATCATCTTCTTCTATGGATTTTCTGTTGTATAGAGCCCCTCCTCTTCTCTTGTTTATATTCATTTTCTGGGTTCCAGTCACTTACTCGCTCTCAACAGTCTCCATTTCCAAGACTCCTACTCAGACTCTGGTATGTGCTCTAGTGCAAGATGGGAATAGCCAACAAACATCTCTAACTTGTTCCAGCTTTCCTGTCGGAATTCGAGTGCCTGTCAATCCTAATATTTCTTTTTCTGGGATAGTATCCGGAGATGGATTCGTGTGCGCTTTGACTTCCTTCCATTCCTACTCCATTTCATCTATGGTTTGCTGGAGATTCTCTACCAACGGTACTGGTATGTACCACAAACGAATTTATGAGGGCCCTGAGATAAGGGAACTCAAGGCCGGTAATCGTCATATCTGTGGACTTGTCAATGAAAATAATCGTCTTCGGTGCTGGCAATGGAATGATCTCGAAACTAGCACAGCTCCAGCCTACTCAAGCATCGCAGTCGGTGACGAATTCGTTTGCGGGTTGGCAGGGGGTGGGGTTGTTAAGTGCTTGGGGAATGCTACTAACATCGCTGCTCAATCTCCGAGTGGTAACTATAACTCGATCGCGGCTGGGTCTAGACATGCTTGTGCTCTGACTTTTGATAACGAAATGGAATGCTGGGGAGAGACGGTCGGCGAAAAACCGGTAGGCAAATTCAGGTCCATGGCGCTGGGAGAGAATCGTAGCTGCGCGTTGCGAGTGAATGAAACAGTAGTCTGTTGGGGAGAAAATGATTTCAGTTTGCCCCAAAGTCTGGAAGAGACTTATTTTGTAAGTATCGAAGCAAAGAGAGACATTTTCTGCGGAGTGGTGAAACGTAACTTTTCGTTGTATTGTTGGGGCAATGAAAATTTGGAGTCGAGATTAAGGGTGTTTGATTCAGTAATGCCAGGCTCGTGCAGCAGTTCTTGTCCTTGTGGACCATTAGCACAAAGTGGCACATTTTGCCCGGAGGGATATAGCATATGCGAGCTTTGTTGGCATGACATGAGTGTTAAGCCTGTCAACGAAACATCAACACAATCGCTGCCGCCATTGTCCCAGCCTCGAAGTCAATGGAGACGAGAGATGATAGCTCTCCTAGTGGTGGGGTGCGTGGGAACATTGACTTTGTCGCTAGTCGCCACATTCTTTGTTTTCAAATACTACAAGTGTAGACGCTGCAGAGTCCACGATTCAGGTCGCCTCAATGAAACTGGACTTCCAGTCCAACAAGGCCTAAATCGACTGCGGAAGCCGCAACCTGAGCAAGCACCAGCGGCGCTTGAGAAGCGACTGAGCCGGTTGGCTAGTATTGGAAATGCAGGTCAATTAACGGAGTTCTCTTTACAGTTACTCCAAAAAGCTACCAACAATTTCTCTGAAGATCGCAGAATTGGAATAGGAAGCTTCGGATCAGTCTATCTAGGCCTACTAGGAGACGGTCGCCAAGTTGCAATCAAACGAGCTGAAGTATCAAGAACATATTCGTGCGCAAGAGGAAACAAGCGGCAGGAAGACAAAGACAGCGCCTTTGTCCACGAGCTCCAATCCTTATCTCGCCTAAACCACAAAAACCTCATACGTCTACTAGGGTTCTATGAAGATAGCAAAGAGCGTATCTTAGTCTACGAGTACATGCACAATGGCACCCTCCACGACTATCTCCACGATCTCCCGAACCCACCCTTATTGTCATGGCCTGCACGAATCAAGCTAGCTCTAGATGCGGCAAGAGGCGTTGAGTACCTTCATGAATATGCAGTGCCACCCATCATCCACCGCGACATAAAGTCGTCAAACATCTTGATAGACTCACAATGGACGGCCAAAGTATCCGACTTCGGCCTCTCTCTGATGAGTCCGCCCGACGACGAGTCCGCACTCTCGCTCATGCCGGCAGGCACCTTAGGATACATGGACCCGGAGTATTGCAGACTCCAACAGTTGACCACTAAGAGCGATGTGTACAGTTTTGGGGTGGTACTGTTGGAGTTGATATCTGGGTACAAGGCCATTCACCGAAACGAGAACGAAGTTCCTAGAAACGTGGTGGAGTTTGCGGTCCCTTACATTGTGAAAGACGAAATAGACAGTGTTTTAGACCCGAGGGCACCGCCGCCAACGCCTTTGGAGATAGAAGCTGTGGGGTATATAGGGTACCTAGCGGCGGATTGTGTGACGTTTGATGGCAGAGAGAGGCCGTCGATGACGGAGGTTGTACCTAGGTTAGAGAGAGCGTTGGCTGCATGTTTGGTCGGTCCAATGTCGTTGTCGCGTTCCATCAGTGGGTCTGGGTCTTCCACCTAATCCCTCCTGGAAATGGAATTGGCCAACTTATTCATTTTTTTTCTTTTTTCATGTGAAGGGGTCATATCTGTATGTCTGATGAATTGTTTAAAGATGAAAAGCAGTAGAGTCAACTGCCAATGCTTAACTCCATGAAATCTGCTCTGTGATTGCTTAGGAATAGGATAAATGGTTGTTGTAAGTTTTAACTGATAAGGAAACGGTCCAAGAGTAAGCAGCGATCTGTTTTTTCGGCTGACTTGTTATCGAGTTAGACTTAGTTGTAATAAAATCTACATTTACAATAAAATTTGTAATTTTAGTTCAATTTTTTTAAAAAAATAATATTAAAATATTCTAATTTTAATTTATTATAAAATTGATTTTATTAACAAAAAACTTAAAATTAATAGTTAATTGCATTTGATAATTTAAAATTTAAGAAATAAAGTCAGAAAAGGCTATAGCAAATTAAGCTTTCAAGTCTCACTGAAAAGTAAAACCAGGTGAGTTATTTTAGCAGATCTTCAAGTACTTCACATCCTTTCTCCTGTATAACTATCGTTATAATTAGACTGGGACAATGCTGCCTTGTATAGTCATCCGAAGATATCTTAATTCAGAACGAAGTACTAACTACTTGAAGAAGTAGTGATCCGAATTTACTAATCCTTTGCTAAGACTGATTATTGAGGAAAGGCTTACGGCTTACTTCCATCTAACATATAGAATTTGCCTTTTTAATGACATGATATGTGTGTCCTCGCTCCACGATTCCACAAGAAGCATATCTTCTGCATATTGCAGTAATGATTTTCAGCAAAAGAAAAAGAAATCAAAGAAAGGTTTCAATTCATAAATGCAGATAAGTAGAAGTAACAGCCTGATCTATCTGTTATAGAAACAATAAGTTGCAAAGCATGATGCCTGTGACCAATCACTGACATCTTTTTTTTTTTTTTTTTCCCACCCCGCAATTAGTAAGACTTGAGATAGGATCCTTTAAAAAGGAAAGCAGAATCAGAGATTGTTAAGAGTCATAAGAAAAGCATCATATGCGGTTGAAGAATCAATACTTGTGAAGAAGATATAGCGAAAACTTGCAAAACAGCAACAACGACAGAAATTCTTAAACATTTAACAACTTCTTCACCTTAATATGTTTGTACAATTTAAACATGTTCTAAACATTTGTTAACCTAAAACAATTACATAACATAATTCTTAATCACAGCGTATCGTCCATGTCTTTCCTCTACGAGAAATATGATATAGTTCCTCCATTGATCAAATAAATCAACTTGAGTCTAGCTATTTCTCCTTTTGTTTCCTCTCCAACCCTATGAATCGACAAGGTGAGCGCCTAATCTTGTACTCCGTGATAGTCTCGAGTTTCGGCGACCATGTTTGATCTTTAGGCCTAACCAGCAGGTCATACTGTTTCTTCAACTCCGGTGTGCTACAGAGAAACTCGTTACAAGGGCTATTAGAGCCTGTAGGTTCTTCTTTACCTCTATGGATAAGCCTTGTTATGAACTCTGGTACCACCTTTATGACAACCCTACCATTTTCACTGTTTATGTACTCGAAAGGAGCACAGGTACTGAAGTTTAACGGCGTAGGTTTAGGGCTCGGGCTTAGAGCTGCAATGGAAGAAACTGATAAAACGTTACATGCAAAGCGATCAATTGGAAGAACAAAGTAGGTTTGGCCTGGCATGAGCTCGTCGTCTATAGCTAGGGCTGGAACTGGGTGGCCGATGAAGAAAGAGTCTGCATGGCACACCATCATCTCTGGATTCTCAAACATGATCTCGCCGGCGATGTGCTTTCCGGTTAACAACCTTGTTGTTCCTTCCCAGAAGATCAACTTCACAGAAGACGTGCAATTCTGCTTGCAACATGGAGAAACTGTGTTCCCCATAAACGAAGATCTGAAGATTAACAGAAACACACAGAGGTTAAGAGAAAAGAGAAACGGGGTTGCAGATAGACAAGCAGAGAGGTTCAATATATATGAAATTGTGAGGTATTTGACTTGAGATGAAGTCATAGGTTTAGTTGTTTTATGATGCTTTCCAAGGTGGTGACGGTTGGTCAACTATGCCGGCTTTGAATATCTTTTTATCTCATTTTCCTTTACCACGTGTTTCCTTAAAACTTTCACATGCAGTTAATGCTCAGATCCTGTTCCGCAACTTGCAGGTTTAATCTGGCATGGGTAACTTTCAACTCTGCCAATTGTACTCCCATACATTTTCATTTATTTTCCTTTACCATTTTTGTCACATTTAGCTCAAATGAATATGCCTTAATTATAATATATTATCAATTTCAAGTATCAAGTTCTAACCTCCCTGATGTATACAGCTATTTAAAACTTGAAATTAGAGCTTTGTTTTTCGTAAGGGATCTATCCGACTCGAACGAGGATTAATCTGAATGTAGATAGCTTAAAGGTGCTTTCTTATAATTGAGACTTACTTAAGACTTCTTGTGAGCAACCAAAAAAATAAAAAAAAAGGTTGTGTGTGTTTATAGTAATTAAATGTCCAGCCATTTAAGAAAAAAAGGATAAATAAATATAAAAGTTTGGTAACACCAATTTAACTATTTGGGTTACATAAACTATGTTATAAAGGTAAGAGTGAACGTTATAAGTTTCCTTATTTGATCAAAGGTCAACTCTTTTTATGTTAAAGTTGTCTATTAAAATTTTGTTTTCTCTTTTCCAAACAATAACATGTGTACTACTACCTACAGTCAAAATTTGTTGCTCCCTCATATGCCCTTTTTAAAATGTTTTTATTTATCTTCCTATCAGATTTAACGAGACATGTGTCAAATTAATCACGATCGAACTACACAACCAAACTAATAAATACCCATACCCACTTGCGAAGCTTCTCATGTACCCACCTTGCATTTCATTACGTATGGAAGAGTACTGGGGATGGGGATGGCTGCCGGTTATCTTCTGTATACGGCTTGCCGACCGGTTCCATATACGTTTGTGTTAACAACCCATTCTCTTGTAAGGAAAGGATCGACTACTGACTAATTCAACACTTCAACGTCAATATAGATATATACACTTGTCTCAGGATTTAGATAGGATCCTATTTCGACCGCGGGAGAATAGTCATTACAAAACATTTCGTATATTAATTTTTTAAAAATCAAGATAATTTTAATTCTATAATATAATAAAACACTAATTTTAATTTGTACCTTCTTCTTGAAGCTTGATTATATATTTCAAGTAGTTTCTCAAATTAGTATATATCAATTGCCATAGTCACATAGTTATCCAACTTTTAACGATATCTACAAAATAAGTTGAGAGAACTTTTTAATTCTTATAGAGAGGGTTAAGTAAAATGTAATAGTTTCATTAGAGGTATTCTTAATAATCGCCTTATTAAGTCTCCGGTAATCGATACATATCCCTATGTTCCATCTTTTTTCTCTACAATCA
>JANIHY010000208.1:11585691-11596820 GCA_027479065.1 Erythroxylum brevipes
TGCTTGAGAGAATTAATGATAATGCCTACAGGATTGATTTGCCAGGTAAGTATCAAGTGTCCGCTACTTTTAATGTTACTGATCTCTCTTCCTTTACTAATATAGGGTCTGATTCGAGAACGAATCCTTTTGCGAAGGGAGGGGATGATACAACTAGCCTTTGCAATGGAGTTTCACGTCTTACACATCAACATGACAAGTTATACATGCCAAGTGGTCCAATTACAACGCAACAAGCTTCAAGGCTTAAAACAAGCAATGCAAGCTTTTGTTCAAGCCTAAATCACAAGTCAAATACATGAGAAGGCTGAAATATCTACAGAAGAACACCAAGGCACGCCCAAGCTTGTGACTTTATTAGAGAAGATGTTGGAAGACGATAGCACTTAGTAGGCTTATTATTTATTATCTCTTATTTTAGGTCCAAGAACTTATTTATGAGCTATTTTTTTAATGAGTAGCATGTGCTTTGTTTGTTTGGATTATTTTGAGACTTATTTATTTTAATGTATTTAGCCCATTCCAAAAAAAAGACTTAGATCAAATTATGTTCAATGGGCTTAATGCTCCTAAATTTGTTAAGATTAGACTAGTTTTCATTAAATAGGCTTACAAACTCATTCCTATTAAGGTTAGGACTTGGTCAAGGTATTTATACCTTATTATATCCTTGTAACCTTAGATTAGATGATTAATAAAATTTCGGAATTTAATTCTTCAAGTGAGGCATGAATGTCTTCATGGTTACTTCAAGAAATTGATTTGCATCAATAAATAAATACTTACAACGTAAATTGACTTCTAATTTCTTTAAAATTGGGTCTTAAACTTATTATTTGAGGTTTGATCTAGCATATTCTTATAATAAAAAGATTAAGATTTTGATTCAATAGAATTAGGGGACTTCAAAAACCTTGTTTTCTTGGGAATTCCATATCAGCTTAGGTCTAATAAAATCTTTGATTTCTTCTCGGGATTAAGATACATGTGTTTTGTTTTATTTTTTTTAGTGATTTTATGTTGTAAAATTTTGATTTTACCTTGTTATGATATGTTATTTTATGTTGTGTTGCAAAGATGGCAATTCTGAATCAGAAAGATAAAATGAAAATCTATCCAACCACTAAGATGAGAGAGAATCCCCTACAAATAAGGATATTCCCCTACAGATAAAGATAAATTTTACTTTTTGAAAAGAAAACCTTTATTAAAAATAGAAAATATTATTAAAAAATAAATATCAACAAATAAAAACCATCAATGATAAGTTAGAATTAGTAAAATAGAAAATAAACAAAATTACTCTCACCCATTACAATTTTGGGATAAAACAGAAAAGAAACAAACACAGCAATGATAGATAAACAAAAGATTATCAAAGTCACTTCTTATGAGATATAATTTAGAAGATCAAGAAGAATTTAAAATGAAATATCTTCCACTATGAAATAAAACATCTCCTTCCTACAAATGCAGCTTACAACATCCACTTTAAAAAACATAATCTTCTACTAAAATCTTTAATATGTGCCTTAAAGTATGAAACGAATTAAGGCTGCGTTAGACTTTACTGAAGGAAGCATCAAAAGTAATTACCTTACTTTAAGGTTGGAGTTGAAACGCACGATAAATATATAAATTTATCTAGAAGATAAGATGTCATGATTTAATTACATGCATAACAAGTTTATAGCATAGTCTTAATTCGTTTTTGACCTTAAAGCATATACTAAAGATTTTAGCATAAGAGTATGGTTTTTTAAATGAAAGTTGTAAATTGTATATGCAAAAAGGAGATACTTTATTTTATAGTGGAAGATATTACAAGGAAGAGATACATAAAGATTGTTTGATGCCCTTATTACTACCCTAAAGAGTTTATTTATATAGGTAGACTTAAAGTTTGAATTCTAAAATTAATAAAAATTATATCTTATCAACTTTTTTTCAAAAAAGTAGATTATATCTTTATTTGTAGGGGGATTTTCTTTCATCTGAGTGGTTAGAGAGAGTTCCATCTTAACTTCTTATATTTTTTTATTCAAAATCGTTACTATATGCACAAATGTCAGATGCTTCAACTTTATCTTTTTCTTTAAATAGATTCCAACCACTTGTACTAGAAGAACAAATATTTTTATATGTTTTTGGAGATAGAATCTTTTCTTACTTATGACTAGATCTTATCTCGTCTCTTTCAATCATGCCTATTTTCAATTTCACAAAATGTTTAGCAGCTAGTGGTGTCTTTTTGGCTAAAGCTATCATTAAAAAAGAAATTTTGCTTTTTTTAGCACAGGAATATCTTGTCTAGATTCCTCTTCTATAATGAATATCATTTTCACCATATTTAGAAGAAAAAAAAATTGTAACTTAGTAATAAAATGATAAGCATCATATCATTCTTCTTCATGAAAATTTGGACCAGTAGATAATATCTTTAATACTAAGGTATCTTTCAGAATTAATTAGATAACAATCCTTAACCCCTTCTTGGATCTATCTAGGGCTGATTTTGCTAACCAATAAATTCTTTTATCAGTGAAGAAGAGCATATGAACGATATATCTTCAACTATCTTAGCTCTATTGACTTAGCAAAGTTTTTGTTCTCAATAATTGTAATGGTATATCTTATTTCTAGCATAGAGGCCGTATTCAAAAAAGGATTTCCAACCTATGAGAAAAAGCAATTTTTCTTCTTTAAGGATTGCCCTAGCCAAAAAGACACCATTGGCTGTTAAAATTTTTGTGAAAATGAAAATAAACATGATTAAAAAAGACAAGATAATATATGTCCTGAAGCACATAAAAGATTGTCATCTCTGAAAGCATACAAAAATGTTTAGTCTTGTTGTACAAGCGGCTTGAAGTCGTTTAAAGATAAAGATAAAGTTTGAACATCTAGCATCTATACATACAATGACGATTCTGAATCAAAAAGATAAGAAGATAAGACAGAAATATCGCTAACCACTCAAATAAAAGTAAATCACCCTACAGATAAAAAAAATAAAACCTACTTTTTGAAAAAAGTTGATAAGATGTAATTTTGTTAATTTTAGAATCCAAACTTCAAATCCACTTGTATAAATAAGCTCCTTAGGATAGTCATGACGTCAAGCAATCTCTATGAATTTCTTCCTTGTCATATCTTTCACTATGAAATAAAATCTCTCCTTTCTACAGTTACAATTTACATCTTCCATTTTAAAGCTATACTTTTTTGCTAAAGTCTTTACTATACACCTTAAGGTAGGAAACGAATTAAATTTGTACTAGACTTTACTAAAGGAAGCATCATAGGTAGTTATCTTTAAAGTTGGAGCTGAAACGCTCGATAAAAGATGCTTATCATTTTACTACTTTGAGAAAGGCAAACCATTTTCCCATTAATGTAGATACTAAGTTACGAAAAGAATCTTCTAAATACAATGAAAATAATATTATGAAAACTGTTATTTTTTATATATAGGCAACATTTAAAAAAGGACTTCAAACCTATCGGTTGCTAAAAAATTTGTGAAAACGAAAATAAACATTATTAAAAGAGGCAATATAAGATCTAATCCTAAAGTATAGAAAAGATTCCGTCTTCTCCGAAAGCATACAAAACAAGTAGTTAGAAGACGTTTAAAGGAAAAGATAAAGCTGAAACATACATAGCTGCATGTTTTATTTTTAACATTTTAATATGTTTTTTAAATTCACATCTAAAATTATTTTATCTTAAATTTTCCAAATCTATAAAATATTATAAGATCTAATTCTACAATAACTCTCTTTTATTACGACACATTCTTTTTTTTTTGGTCTACCCTTAATAAATTAGGTGACCACTTCATTAACACTCATTTGATCATTAATCACCCCCTGAATTAAGTATGTGCTTCTCGGTCAGCAACATCTAAAACATCGATCAAACATGTAACAGTAATCCCTTGCAACACCTAATTGTTTCACGTCTAATCACCGAACATCTAGAGTAAAGCAGCCACATACTCTTACCTAGCTTAACTCCTCACTTGACACCCTGATCCTCGCATAAAGTTTTTGTTATTCTAATGTCATTCCCTCTAAATGAAGTGCAAATATGAGAGGAAAAACATGCACATTAGATCCATCAAACTAGGGAAATTCAATTTCAGTAAATCCAGTGAATGACGCATATTGAGTGTGCTCACTAGATTTACTATAAGATCTTCATACTCAGCAACCGAATTCTCAATACATTTAACTAGAAGCTCAAGACATATTGCACTTTATAATGTAAAGGCCCCTTCAGAATGCCTCTTCTTTGTTTATTATATCTCCCTCACTCCACTACGTCTTCAACGTTTAGACCTATGCTTGATGTGGAATTTCTCAAAGTTCTATAGTGTTCATATCAGCAATCTTCGGTACATTTAAGTTGATCGGTCATGGTGGTGAAAAGACAGCCAAAACTTTCTAAATTTTAAAATGAACAGAAGCAAAAGCTTCAGTAACCATCACAGTCAAAAGGTTTCAGATTTAACAATATGCAAAACCCTTTAGGCTTTAACAAATGCAGGTTGTCCCAAGTCCCAGTCCCAAACCACAATTTCCTCAGGCCCTGACAAACCGTTGCAATGAACTTGAAGTTGCTCGGTAGAAAAGTTTAAAAGCCTAAAGGGAAGATGCAGGTACCAAACAGCTTAAGGCCAATATCCACAGGTTATTTCTGAGATTGATGCATGTGGAGATTGAATAATCTCCAATATAACATACTGCGTTGGAACTGCTTATGCAAGTCATAGAATATATAAAACCTGTCTCAACATCAATAAAAACCTAAAGCCAGTTATCACCACCCGCATTGACCTAGAGGAGTTACTGACTGATTTTGTAAGAAGCAAAAAGACGGTATCTACAGAATCGTTTCCATCAAAGTCAAAACCAAAAGCAAGCTTATCAAGCACATATACTGACGAAGAGGTCATTGAGTAACACCAAAAACTGTCAGGATAATAGCCATTAAATATGCATAGTTCAAGCACCCAATGTTACACTCTAAGGAGTTCCTCTAATCAATTTGTACAAAACAAACATGCAATTCAATTTACGTGAAAAATAAACATTGTTCTGGTTAGACATTCTCTTCCTGGAGCATAGGAGCAATAAGGAGTTGGCTTCTTATTATCTGGTGCTTGGGTTTGATATCTGGATTTTAGGTTACAAAAATGGGATCTCTACCACTTTTCCTCTCGTGCCACCAATAAGTGATGAGCGTGTACACATAAAGGAAAACCACCTCCTACCAGATTTTTAGCATTACAGTAAAATTATTGTACTTACAGAGGTCAGATAAATCTGAGTTTACCTCAAAAGTTCCCATCAGCACCTTGGCTCCTGCTTCAATTGTATCCCACAAGGCGGGCCAAACATCATGGACTAGAAATGCAAAGGAAAAGAAATTAGACTTGAAACACGTATTACCTTTTAATCTGCACATCGAGCACCAGAAAACCGTGGGGCCAATGCCTCAAATGTGCACAGTTCTTAAGTACGATGATCAAACACATTCTATATCAATTCATTGAACTTATTTTCAATGCTTTGAGATCTGAGCCATGGAATCTATCTATGGGCTATGGGTCAACTCAGATGAGTCCTAGGAATGAAAATTCAGTAGTAAGCTTTGCCAAGAAATGAGGATTTTTCTTGTCTCCTATAGTTTCAACACCATTTCATTTTGAGATTTTGTGAACGGCTCAGTTATCTGGGCTGAAATTCCCAGTTCGCAGTTTTACAGAGATATGTGCCAAAACTAAGCTGGAATTTGCAGGCAAGGGTTTGCCTAGATCTGGCCTTGTCGGAAGCAGATCCAGGTTTCCAATACTAGGAGGGGGTGGGCTAAAGACAGGTCTTTAAACAGTTATTTATTACTTCTATCAAGAAAATCCAAAGCGTGAGACGGCGGAAAATACTAGAAGCCCCTCAACAAACAGGAAAAAGGAGAAAAAATTGACAATAGAGGGCACAGAGCGAAGATTGTGGATTGGAATTCCGACATATGACATGCAAAGGCAAAAAAAGGAGGAAATTGATGTAACTAACAACCTGAACATATTTCATAGGCACCTAGACCTAATTAGAAAAAAGTGAAAATAAGTGGCAATGAAAGCTTTTTCAACAAGGCTTAGTGTTTTCATCTGCTTAAACTTATAATACACAGCGATTCTGTCTGTGTATAGCATCTCTTTTGTATAATCTAGCTAACGTCCATAAAGCACCAAACTAAATGACAGTCTAAAGACAGCTCATCCCAATATAAACTGAATTAAATTGCAAGGAGAATACCTGTGTTGTATTAGGCAATATACAATTTGCAAGATCCTCATTGATGTCGACGGGAAGAGGCGGCATTTGGCTCATTATTCCAGGCATGTCTCTCATGCTGCAAAGGACATATAATAAGGTTTTCACCAGCATAAGTAACAAAAATATTGTGCCAATCAACAGACTGGACCAACTAAAAGAAAATAGAGCCATCACATACTTATTGAGGATGGCAGTAATATTGTTCCTTGCGCAACAAAAAAGGTTGATATTATCTTGTAACTGTAAGTAAAAAGCATCATATAAAACAACCATGAGTTGGGTTGCTAATAAAAGTACATGAGAAAACAAGCAAGTCTTCTAAAAGACTTTAACTATGATGTTATATTGTGATGTTCATCAAAATAAGAAAAACAATCAGTTGATCAGATGTATAGTTACATCTGGCAAACAAAACAATATCCTCAATTTTCATTTCACTGAAAGATAAGCAAATATGTATGAAACACAGTTTGGCATTACAAATGTTGCTTATCTAAAATGCATTTAGAAACACAAGAAAACAGGTCTCTTTTACTATGAAGAGGAAAAAAACTGATTCAGAAACAATGTTACAAGGTAAAGAGTACATGTAAATCTGGCACTTATCTTTTTAAACAACTTTGTTTTCAGATTATGTGGAAACAGACTTCTTGCATGCATCTATGGACAAGATATTCATATATAATATAGTCATACATTGATGACCACTCTTCAGTTGAAGGAAGGCAATGGTGATCCATGCTTTGAAATGTTCTTAACTAATGTTACCTAATGACTGAATGGACATTGTTGTGGGATATAATTCTTTCAATTAAGACACAGTTATGGACACACCATTAAAAACAACATTGGTTCTTGACCAAGAAGGAGAAATTACTTCATTTATTTGAAAAGCAGAAATTACTTCATTTATTTGAAAAGCACTTTGACTATTATGACCAAAGAAATAAAAGAATGCCAAATAATGGATGAAATTCAAATTCAATTTCTAAGGCAATCCTAAAACTCTTCAACAATTCAGGACAAGATGAGACCATTTTATGGCATTATTTAGTTGAAAAAAATAGTCTCACTGTGTTCATTTCACCACTGAAAAACATGTTAAAATCACTTTATAGAAATCTAGTGTTGCATTTAAGAGGGAAGTTACTTCATCCGGGAAATGATAGGATGGTTTTAAGACAAAAATGCTCAACAAGATAACAGTGCAGAAAAGCAAGGCCAATGTGTTTGTTTGTGCACCACAGTTTACAAAATAATGCTAGATTTTAGCAAAGAATCATTGGCACTTGATCCAACAGTGAGTATTTCTACCTCACGCTCACCTTAAACATAGAAAGGTTAGCTGCAATTTGACTAAAAGCTTGTGCATTCTGTTCCAGGAGATGCTTAGCTGTACTATTTATTCCTGAGACACAGAAGTAAGTAAATAGATCAACAAACACAACCTATTTTAAACCAAATATTCAGAAATCAAATGAATTTATGATAGATGCTCTCCAGAAAAGTGAGTATATAAAACAGAAAGGGGGTGATACAGAACAAAATTAAGAAAATAAAAATTGGGTTATTGAACTATATACAGCAATCAAGACATTCAAATACAGCCAATCGATGAACACTTTTTCACTCTCCTTTTCTGCATCCAACATAAGACACTTAAATATCGATTTCTTTTGGAACATATTGAGCACCAAACTAACTTTCAGTCTTGAAGTCTAACTAGTTAACAGCCAAAAAGTTGGTGTAGCCAGTGAGGGTAAAGTATGAAATCGTAACATGGCACTCCAGTGATAGCTGGAAAAGGTAAAAAGGTAATATATTTTGGAACCAGAACCCAGTAAAGATAGGTTCCAAATCAAATTGTAAAATCAGCCAAACAAGATCTCTTAGCATTGAAACTCACAATCAAATAATTTCCTCTTCAGTTTAAACTTTCCCCTCTTAAATTGCTCTGCTATCCACGTCAAACTGCCTCCTAGCAAAAGGGTCACAATAATAATACAAGAGTATCCTCGCCACAAAAGAGAACCAAGTACATTCAGATCAAGGCCAGTTGTCCTCAGCTTCAACAGAAGCACTGAGACAATAATACTGCAGCTCAGATATTGGACCATAGATTTGTAGTCCTTACCTTACTGATACTTGTAAAAGGAATAACTAAATGAGTCAGCAAACAATTAGATTTCCATATTAGAACTTGAACTAATTTCCATCAGCATCCCGGGAGTTCACCACTCCAAGGTTATGCTACTTAGAGAAAAAATGACAGACAAACAAGGGTAATGAGTTATATCTTCCGACACATAATGCACTGAATCTGTGTGCCAGTTGTCTCTGTTATGCAAAGTTATATTCTTTATGGCACTGGTTCAGTAGTATAGAAGGTATAACTAGATAACTTAAAAAATAAAGAGCCTAAGAAAGAGATAGAGAGGTGAAAATTGACAGCAGAGTATGAGCTACCTAATGCAAAAGCACACTCAACAGTACATTTAATGAAATGTTCCAGCTGTTAATTCTTACCTTCAAAAAAGTTACGCTCTCTCTGGTCCATATGCAGATGATAACCAGTCATGCTCTGTGGCACAGTAGAACTCAAATTCATCTTTGAAGATGATTCCACCATCTTATCCTGAAGAAGCACGATCTTGAGGCTACTGGTTTTTAAATCAATATGACATCCTAAGCACAATGATTGGTTCAATGAACTAAAGCATAAATCAGATATGCACTGCTTATATTAGAAAATTATCATACTAAGAACCCAGTTTAGTTAATCTTAGCACAAACACTCATGCCAACAATAACCAGAACTCTGTTGCAATAACAAACAAAAGCACTACACAATACCAGCAAATCTCATTGATCCTTGCAATTGCTGCAGGAATTGAGTACAGAATGATAAACATCAAGATGCTTAATAACTGATACTTGACATCCTACATACTGAAATCCCCAGAAGATTGTGAAATCAAAGTTGACTGAAAATCAAAGTATATGTTAAATAACAATTATGTCTTAACATGGCATGGCACCTTAAGCTTGGTCAAAAAGCAAACACCATCCTATGTTGATAACTTGGAGAAAGCAGAAAATGAAAACTAAGAGGTAAGGATATTAAAAAAAGTGTCTTATATGATATGTAGTTCAATACAGACATCAATGACTATTTTGTACTTATAACCAGATAACCATACCTATCTATAGAGACAATTAAGTGTTAGTTGAATCCTAAAGATTTGGCCTCTTGAGGTAAATCGATGTCATAGACCAAGTATCTGATCTCTATTATACAAGTTAGAAAAGTTTTGTGATGCATGCAACCATACATAGAAAAGATTGCTAATTCTGTCCCTCCTTCCTTTTACCCTACATTGCTCATGTTTTCTGTTTGCAATAACATATAATCTGGTATTTTGTAACTTCCAATAATTGTATAATTCCAGCGATGAAAATGTGGAGCAGGGGGGTTGCACACTCTCAGAAATCTAACATAAAATAATAAACATTATCAGTCAATTAAAATTTTATATCATATTTGAAGAATTTAAATTGCTCATAAAGGCAAAAATAAAATATGTACAAATTCTCAGATATTGTGTTCAACTAAAAATTTGTCGATTATGAAAATGGGTGTTTCCTGAACCAACTCACTATCTGGGTCCCTTCTGTTTCAGTTCAACCAACCATTTCACTCTTAAGATCTTCAACGAGATTGCTCTGTCTTGTTTGAACCAGTGGACCCCTATACCAGTGGTGAGTGAATTGCTTAAACAATATATTTGCAACTTTATTATTTCAATGCATTCAACTATGGAATAAAGCACATAAAGAACACAACAAAAAGAGAAAAGAGTAAGTTTATTCGTCAAAGAATCATACATACCTTACGATTACTGACTTTTTTTCCAGAATGGCATTCTTCTGCTTTCCTTCTCTTTCTCTGCAGAAGTGATGTAGGGAAAAGGTTAAAACAACATATTTAACAAACAAATATATTAAACTGGGTGATTAGAACTGGAACGGATGTAGGACTATAGATGTCCAAGGAAAACTGTGTTTATTCCAAATTAAAAATAACAAGATACCAGGCTGCCATCTAATTTCTAGGTACTTGGGTTTTCATGTCTACTAGGAAACTAACCATGAAAAGGAAACTTTATCTAACTAATAAGATATAAGAAACAGAGTCTAAAAAAAAACACAAGAAAACTGAATCTATTGGGAAATCTGTCCAAAATTTATACTGAATCTATTGGGAAATCTGTCCAAAATTTATTCCATATTTCAATCTAGAATTAATTCGGCCCACCATCAATCGCCTCAGGTTTGACAAAAACTTCGCTTTGATGAGTAGAACTTGACATGTTCCTGTCAAATGTCTGGATCAGTTTGTTTCAGCTCGTCTTTCGCAATCCAAGTGCTTTCAGCCACTTTAACAAAAATCTTCGATATGAATTGCCACGCCTTGATTGTGCCTCCTTGACGTCTAATACATCTTTAAAAAGCTTTTGCAAGGGGCAGCTGCTGAGCTTGAGTTTCAATCGTAGGTTCAGTATATCTAGGAAATCTTTCTTGCCTCAAGTGCATAAGCACTTGCTCAACTTCAAATTAATGTTAATTTGCAGGAAAAGAGTAGGCTGAATTACTGTCTTTTAGGGAAGCCCTTCATGAATCTTTTGAATATGGTCAGAAAAAACTTCCCCTTTGTTGGGAAATATTCAGCTGAATATTTCCTAAGATATTGTTGACTCCTAAAAGTCAATAAATCAGATCAGATAACAT
>JANIHY010000208.1:11596920-11612152 GCA_027479065.1 Erythroxylum brevipes
AGAAATAAGGTGTGCAAACTAAAGAAATCATTATATGGCCTAAAACAGTCCCCTAGAGCATGGTTTGATAGATTTGGCAGGGCTGTGAAGGGGTATGGCTATTGTCAAAGCCAGGCTGATCATACAATGTTTTACAAACGGTCCAAAACAGGTATGTTAGCTATTCTCATTGTTTATGTAGATGACATTATCATAACAGGAGATGATTTACCTGAAATAGTAGAGTTGAAGAAGAGATTAGCCAAAGAATTTGAGATTAAAGATCTCGGACCCCTTAAATACTTCCTTGGAATGGAGTTTGCTAGATCTAAGGATGGAATATTTGTAAACCAAAGGAAATACATTCTGGACCTATTGAATGAGACTGGGTTACTAGGATGCAAGGCAGCTGAAACTCCAGTTGAAACTGGTGTGAATTTTAGACCAGTACAACCTGAAAATGTTATTAATAAGGAGAGATACCAGCAACTAGTTGGGAGGTTAATATACCTATCCCATACCAGACCGGATATAGCTTTTGCTGTGAGCTTAGTAAGTCAATTTATGCATTCTCCAGGCCAAGAACATCTGGATGCTGTATATAGGATCGTAAGATATCTAAAAGGAACTCCTGGACAAGGTATAATGTTTCGAAAGCAGAACAAACTCCAAGTTGAAGTTTATACTGATGCTGATTGGGCAGGAAGTGCAACTGATAGAAGATCAATTTCAGGCTATTGCACATTTGTTGGTGGTAATTTGGTTACTTGGAGGAGTAAGAAACAAAGTGTGGTTGCTAGAAGCAGTGCTGAAGCTGAGTTTCGTTCAATGGCACATGGAATTTGTGAAGTTTTGTGGATTAAAAGAGTACTAAGTGAACTACAAATTCCTATTTCAGTTCCTATAAAAGTATACTGTGACAACAAAGCAGCAATTTCAATTGCTCACAACCCTGTTCTGCATGATAGAACAAAACATGTTGAGGTTGACAAGCACTTTATCAAGGAGAAGATTGAAGAAGGATCAATTTGTGTTCCCTACATTCCAACATCACAACAGGTAGCTGATATTCTCACAAAGGGATTACACAAAAGGCAGTTCAATGATCTAGTTACCAAGCTGGGCATGGAAGACATATACAAGCCAGCTTGAGGGGGAGTGTTGGGAAATATTCAGCTGAATATTTCCTAAGATATTGTTGACTCCTAAAAGTCAATAAATCAGATCAGATAACATGTATCAGATCTGATATTTTGTACAAATATTAGGAGATTATATGTAGTTATTAGAAGATTATGTACAGATTCTTGTTTCCTAAATTAGCTAGCTCTATTTCTATATATACATGTAACTATGTACTGATGGAAATAAGAAAAAGAAATACAGCTGTTCAGTATTTCCGCACCCTTCATAACTCACCCTCGCTTCTCGTGGTAATGACACCAAATCAAATGCATGTTCATGTTTCAATCCTCAAATATCCTACTTTTGCAACTAAGTGCCTTTCTTGTTTCCTCATATTTCTCCATTGACTTCAACTCTTCTTGACGTTGAAAGATAGTATGTCAAACAACAGCAAAATTCATTATAGCATCCCTTGCAACTAATCACGAACCAAGAGAAGTGCCAGAGCTAAGGGATGTGGAACTCTAAGAGGATAAGAAACCTTTTACTTCAATTTGCCCCTGCGAATAAAATTCAGCTTTAAGAAATTGCTTAAGGCCTATCTTGTCTAAAAGCCAACAGAAGCTAATACGCAAATCCTCTATGATAGAACATAGCTGATAAGTAGGCCCATGGAAGTACTCGGTAATTTCATTAGCGGAAGAGCAGATGACAAGAGATTTCAAAGCATATGCAACCTTATACTGGGCTTCCTGATGAGCTCACAGAATTTCCTCCACTGGTCCATAATTAGTACCTTGTTTCTTCTGTTCATTCAGCAAGGCAACCTCTTACGATACTCATATTTCATGATTTCAGCAGAGCCTCGGTCATAAATTGCATGAATGTATTTGGAGAGATATTTGTTGCCGAAACTAACTGATTCTGATCATTATTTTGAGTAGCATGCATACCATCACCAAGAATCTTATTAACACCATACCGCAATATTAGTAAATTCTCCTTCATGTTTACATCACATCCACAAGTTTATTTTGGAATCACTGGAATCATTGTGGCCTTCATTATACAAAAATAATCAGAAGTTAGATCAGTTCCAATTCTTCCATGTTCATTCTCCTTACATTCTTCACATAGGCACCTACTTCCTTACTTTTGACATTACCTGGTCAGTGCATAACCTTTTATTTAAGAGGATACAAAGTTGGCCTCTTATTAATCCAATAAAAGGAATACGTGTCATTCTGTGAATCATGTTATGATCAAATAACCATGACCTAGCAGCAAGAACATGCCCATCATTCATTGGTGCCACATCACAAAAAGCTTCACCCTTCAACTTGTATCCCATAGGAAAATTTTACCAAACATTGAGATGCGACGGGTAGTCAACATCCTTTCTTTAGTCAACCAATTTTATATGGATGTGGATGTTAAGTTATTGAAAACTCCAAATTGTCTATATCCTCCTTTGAAATAATATTTTCCATTCTACCACTACCAATAACAAAATCATAAAATCCTTGTCATCCTCAATAATCGTCGTAATCATCAGTTGTCAAACCACTAAAGACTCCACTTTCATTGGCTGAACTTCAACGTCCTCCATCTCTCCATCATCTTCATCATAATTTGAGTCTATTTCTTCCTCAAGTTCAGCCAATTTACCCTACGTTATGAGTAAGTGAAAGAAACGTGACCCTTCTCTCCACGAGTGAAACACTGGACTTGGGCATTGCTGCCATTTTTAGTTCCTGTGAACCAGTACTCTTTTGCCATATATGACACTGTACTCTTGCCATTTTCTCCTTTCACCACTAGTTGCACTACCACCGACCTTGCTCCCAAATTTCCATCACAGTTGCTTCCATGAGTAGGCTTCATAGCACCATGACATAAGAACACATTTTTCAACAGCCAAAAGTATAATGTCGAGCATCCTCAATATTGTGTAAATTAGTTACTTCCACCTAATCTCGAAGAGATTAATTTAGACCAGCAACATAATGCAAAGCTAGTTGTTCACTGCTCTTGCTCCATCCAACTCTAATTGATAATTTGTTGAACTCAGATGTGTAATCCTCAACTGTCATGGTTTCTTGCCGCAGAAAATGAAACTTCTCGTACAACTCCTTCATATAATTAGCTGTTCAAAATTGTTTTCGCAACTTCATTTTCATTTGTTTCCAAGTGTTGAAAAGGCTTGCCTTTTCGTGCATGTTGCTCTTCAACTCTCTTCTACCATTGAAGTGCAGTACCCTTCAGTTTAATCTTCGAACAGCCCCTTTCAACATTCTTCCATGGTTTTCCATTCAAAAAGAGTTTCTAAGCTAGCCTCCCAATCTAAATAATATTTCACATGCAATTTACCATGAAAATCAGTAACTACAATCTTGATTACTCCACCATTCGATCCATGGGCATGGAGCAACCGTCTACCAATCCCCCTTGTGCCGCTCAGTATGTGAATCCAATTCGGTTATCTTCTTCCATTGCCTCCTCAGTCTCAGAAGCTTCCAATTCTTCAAGCAATTCGTAGTTGCCTTCCACATTCTCCCCAGGCTTTCATAGATTCCTGACATCTTAAGGCTTGTACAACCCGAGTTAATACGAAAATCATGCTTTGAAGCTCTACCATATCTATTTGTTGTGACTGGCTATCTCTACAACAACGTCTACCACGGTCTATTATAGTTGTTGAGCTAAAATCCTTGAAAGTGAATAAGAACTATTGCTCTAACACCACTTGATGCAAGGACAAGGGTTAAAACAACAGATTTAACAAAAAAATAGTTCGAACTAGGTTATTAGAACTAGAATAGAAGTTTGGACTATAGCTATCCAAGGAAAACTATTTTTAATTCGAACAAAAAATAATAAGATATATCTGTCCAAGGAAAACGATATTCATCTGTCGTAATAGAATTCACCTCAAAAAATGAGAAAGCCTATGTTCATCTGTCCTATTAGGAACTAACTATGAAAAGGATATCTAACTAACTAGTAAATATAAGAAACCAAGCCTAATGAAAACACAAGAAAACTGAACCTATTGGATGAGGAATCAAATCTCTGATACTTATTCCCTATTTAAAAAAATGATTAGAATTAATCCAGCTCCTGCATCAAAAAGGTTTTCAGAGTTACATCATAATCGAATAGACTGATCTTAGTTCCTTTGCAATGATGCAAATGCTAAAATATATGGTGACTCTAAACTTTCTGTTGGAGATGCACAAAAAATAAAAAACATAAAACATAATATCCATTTTTAATCATTTCTTTTTTTTGTTTTCGATTTCTACAACACTAAATGGCTACTATTTGAACCTCCCCATTAAAGGTATCATTTAGAAGAATTTTTTAACCCAGCAAACAATAGCAGCAGTTTACATGTAAACCGTCTGCAAGTAAATGTGCAGGACAGAGATAGAGAAGAGGAGGGAAGAAAGAGAAAAGAAAAGGATAATAACAATTAGCTAATGACCTATTGAGTTTGGTAGAACCTGAAGTTTGCAGATATTGCAACATAATTTCCATAGGAAATTGAGGTTATGAATTTTAAAAAAAAAATGAGAAGTATAAAAGAATCACATTATCAAAGATTTAAAATATCAAAAGCAGCCAAATCATTAAAGATTTAAAATATCAAAAGCAGAAACATTTAGGCAGTCGAATGGAATTAACAAAGCATAAAAAATACAGTATCTCTGAGGAGAAAACAAGATAGTCTACCGTCATCCATCTACACCTCAACGCAACATCACGTACAGTTTTGTCACGCAATGTGGCTGCGATCTTTATGTACTTCATAATAGTTGGTTCATCAGCATATCTGAGTATTGAAGTATAAAGAGATCCAGAAAAGCAAATTAAACTACAAACTCAGAAAATTAATTCTAGTTAAGATCCTGTAAGACAAACATGCAATAAAAACTTGTCTAGAATATTCTATCAACCAAATCACGAAAATCTTGATCAAATGGCCAGTAAGGATACAGATGTTATGAATCAATTTACCAAATTATGATCATACCTGGAAGCTACAAGCAAAAAGTTCTATATGTGTGATCTGAAAAAGTAAATACAACATACTTTTGAATCAATAGAGCCAGAACTTTGCTACCCAGATACCGACTACTTCACCACAGTCGGTAACTGGGGAGTATGAAATCCAAGATCCACTAAGAAAGAGGCACCTCCAGATTTACAAAACCATTGCACAAGAAGAACTTGCCCAACAATCCATAGGCATCATATACTTCAAAAAGTCAGTATAAATACCCATCTTAACGTATCCTGTCCGCTATGAGCCAGTGAAGCAAAACAGTAACACTTGCACCCATTATCATATAATCTAAAGCTGTGTTGAATTCAACTTTTAAATTTTCGCTTGTCTTCCCTTCCTGAAGGGTAGGTTTTGAGTTTTGAATTAAGATCATATAGAAACGATACCATTCAGTGATTTTCACAGAGCTTACTAAAAAAAGTCATACATGCAAAATACAAGATGCGTTTAAGAGTATAGTATGGAAAAGATGAAAAAAGAAGAGAACCCCGAAAAGAAATTACGCACTTGAGAAGACCTTGCTCTAATTTGTATTGTTCATCAACTGACCACTCAACGGCCAAGCCAGTGTCATGTTTGAACTCAGGAATAGAATCAAGAACAAGAGGAGAACCAGAACAATTGTTAGCTTGGACCTGAACCAATCCAGTACTGCTGTTAATCATGCCTGAATTACCAGGAATCATCATGCTCCTCGAAGAAGAGCTAACTCTACCAATTCCAAAGTCACGCCCCATAGAATTCAACACAGAGTTGCTATTTATTGCGCCCGATTGAAAAGTTATAGCATGTCGAAGAAGAGCGGAATTCAAAGTTCCACCTTGAAGAAACCCTGTATTTGATTCCGCAGCCATTTTCCTATCCAAAAGGTCTGTTTCTTTTCTACAACGCCATGCTCACCCGACAAAACCCATTAACGAAATCAACCAGAAGATTCAAATTCATATGTAACCCACTTTGGATTAGTTCCCAAAAACTCTGTAAATGAAATTAAAATTCATAGAGAATAAGAATGATCAAGAATTGAACGTTCAAAATCATTAAAATAACTACAACAAAGATAACTAAATGAAGCAACCGTCAAAAACTTAACACCCAAAACAAAGGAACATAAGAACATCTCAAAAACCCCACAAAACACACCCCTAGATTCCCTCAAAAAGAAAAACATGGGATGTACTTCTGACGGAATGAATCAGTGTCCAAAGAGCAAAGCTCCAAATGACACCCAAAAAATAAAACAGAGAAAAGAGAGCCTCAAACAGAACCCAAGAAACAAGAAAAAAGGAAAATAAAAAGAAGGACCGTGTGTGACTGTAGAGAAAGAAGAAAGATGGTGGGGGTGGGGTTAACTTTTGAGCCGACGAAGTTCTAATTGGGTTATTTCAGCCACCCCAAGCTTTTGGCTTTTCTCTATCACTTAACGCTTGCTACTTGCTCACTCAGCACCACCCTCTCTCCCTGTCTCTCTCTCTCTCCTTCCCTCCCACACAAAAACACAAACACCTACAAAACAAAACCACACTGTACATGGGGTGTCGCTACTCTTACTTTTCGTGGGATAAAACTCTCTAGGGAGAGACAAACAAGGGATAGCAGCTCACTCTCAGAGGCAGAGCCTCTTCACCGATAGCTTATAGAACAGAAAAGAAAAAAAGTGGATTTTCTGTTGGTTTCTTTCTCCTCCTCCTCCTTTTAGTACCTGAAAAGTCATTTATAAATAAAATATACTTTCAGATCTTGGAATTCAGCAACAGTGCGAATCCCCACAAGCATTTGATGCCAATTATTGTGGACTCTCCTCTCCTCCCCACATTTTATCTCCTTTTCCCTTTTCAATTTCTATTTTATCATTATCGTTGGTTTGCTTGGGTGGATACCAATTTTAGCGACCGTTATAGTAATTGGTAAAGTTATTCTTTTTACTTTGCCCAGGACCGAACGCCCGATTAACACCACCTTAAAAAATGATCATCTTCATATATATTGATGTTAACAACAAATTGACCATTTCTTATGTGCTTTTGGCTCAAGACAGATTGAATTTACTCTCAAAAGGCACTTAACCAAGAGGCGGGTACAATACTTTGAAAAAGTTGATGGTTTAGAACTGACCTAACTCCTTGTGATCGTGTTGATAACATGTGTTTGCTTCTACAATATAAGGTACCTAAAATAACTCAACTCCACTGCTAAGCTGGGTTACTTTTTAATGTATGAAAATTTGCAGTACATATGAACCCAAGTTGAGATCAGAGCAGCCTCACCAGTCCATGATGATTTATGTATATGTTTACCAGCCACAATCAAAAGTTCCAAACTTTGCAAATGGGAAGCTGCTCTGCTTCTTTTCAGACAAGAAGACAGTAAGGCTAAACCAAGTTGCCAATCAAAGGAATGCAATGCAGATCAAGATTCCACCAATTCATAACCATTATTAATAATGCAGTTTTGAGAAGCATATGACTGTCATTAGCATATGTAGAACTACAGTGTCAAAGGATCGGTTCTCTTCTCCTTATTCATGTCTAGTAAAGAGTTCAACCATGAACCATGGTTTTAGTATTGAAAACATTAAACTACGAGAGGCAGAGCAGAGGAGATGTGAGGATTACCGGAAAGTCCCACAGCAACCAAAAAACTAAACTCTCCAATCTTTATTATTGAAATATCCAAATTCCATAAACCAAAACTACTTATCCTCATTGGACCCAAATACCTTCATCCTTGATAATGGAGTTCTCAAGTACCCCTCCACCTCAAGTACCCCTCCACTCTCCAATCTACACTCTTCAGTGGTTTGATTACTTCTTTAAAAGAAGAAAAGGAAAAATACAAAACCATTTAACAAAAGAAAACCATCAAAAGTAGTAATATCAATATGAAAACCCAACAAGGTAGGGTATAGCTAGCTTAGGAATCTTTTAAGTTACAAAGGAAAAAAGGCCAACTAAAGACATTTAAAAGACAGAAGCAACATCTTTCGTATGTGCTAATGGGAAAAGAAGTGAAAGCAATGCTACCTGAAGCTTGCAAAAGCAAGAATAGAAGCATCAGAACACTTGGCAGTGGCAAATATTAACAAACTTTAATTTGCACTGTGCCCAGGAGACTTTGTGGAGTCATATATCACACTAGTCCATAAGTTGAGCCTTTAATTTGTAATTACAATATAATCCATATAAAAGAGTAGTTAACAGGAAAAGGGGAAAATTTAAAAGGAAGATTTTGAAACAGTTGTTCTACCTCCTGCAATAAATTGAAGCCAAGACTACAACCTCAAATCAACCTAATGTCTTTACCCACGCGTTTCCAGTCCCCTCTTTACCCAAGACTACAACCTCAAATCAACCTAATGTCTCTAGTTTCTGAAACCACACCAGCCCTGCCACATCCACTGCCCACTCCAGCTCGTCCCACCCAGCCTTCGAACCTTCCTCAATCTGCCAGCACTCACACACATCGCTGTGTGTCTTACCCAGAAGCGAGGAAACATTGAAGAAGATAAATTCCAAACATAAACCCACATTCTAAATCAACATTGCACAACGTACGTTCATAAACCCAGAAGAAGAAGAAGATAAATTCCACACATAACCCACATTCTAAACGGTAGCATGAATGTCGTACCCACATTCTAAATCAACATTGAAGAACGTACGTTCATAAACCCAGAAGAAGAAGAAGATAAATTCCAAACATAACCAAAACGGTAGCATGAATGTCTTACCCAGAAGCGAGGAAAGATGGAGGGACGCTGCTTCAACGAAGACGGAGGTTCGTTGGAAACGGAACAAAAATCTGGGGAAGAACGAGACGCAAACAATGAGCACATGTATGGAGAATAGAGAGAGATTAGTAGAATATGTACACCCATATGCGTACATTGACGGGGGAAGAGAAGCTTCTGCTACTTACCTTGCCGATCAGTGGAGATGAAGATTTGGACGCAGCTGTTGAAGACGGAGATGGTTTTGTATGTCGTGTTTGCTGGAGGTTATAATCGACTTTGCAAATGGTTGTCTGTCGGTCCTGGTTCAACGTCCGACGTTTTTGAGTTGGACGAATTTTGTTGTCCGTGTCCTTTAAAGTTCAGACGGAAATGCGTTAGGACGGTAACCAAACGCACCTTCGGACAAAACTTTTATGTCTTTGTCATCCGTCTTCACGTCTGAAGACGGTAACCAAACGCAGGGTAAGAGTAGCTTTTTAACTTGTCAACAATGTAATATTCGTGCAAGAGCTCGAGCATAAATGGTTTTGAGCCATCACTAGAGCTCAACCTTACTTTTGGTTCTTGATGACAAAATAAGAAAAATTTAGACAAACCAGAGAGAAGAGAGGCATTTGGGCTTTAATTAAGATACATAATTTAAGCTAATTAATTATTATTAATAATTTTAAGTATTAAATAAGTCAATTAGGCCCCACTATAACTCGTTGCATACACAAAATGATAAAGTGTTACATTAGCAATAACATGACATTTAAAAATGAGAGTTTTAAATTCATTTATTTTTTATTTACTTAAAGTCTATTTTAAACGTTTTGAAAATGTTATAATTAAAATTAAATAATATAAAAATATTAATGTTTAAATTGTATTATGATGAAAATGATAAGGTTAAAAATGTATTTTAAACCTTTAACAATATGGTTATACAATGTCATATACAACACATAAAAAAAAAAGGAAAAGAATATGTGAAATTGCGATGTTCCAAAGGCAATTTCACATATTGCCTTATCTTCTCTAACTCACCCTTTACTAGAAACGATCCTCTCCCTTATATTTGAACAGTGAGCATTAACCATACTATAGTCTGTTACTTTAGAATGGACATTTTGTAATGCGAGAAGATTAGCAACAAATAAAAACAGGTTCCACTGCTTGAAACCCGCAGGGCGTAGTTCAGTTAATTTCGGAGGGGCAAATTTGTAACAAAGTGTAAGGTTCGAATCCTACAATTTGCAGTGTGGGAGCAACACTCTTGAACCCCTTGTAAATTTTGAGAGTAGGTTTCTTGTAGACCTATGAGTTATTTACCTCCTCTTTAGCATGCCGCTGAATATCTGATTTACATCCTCTCAATTATTTGGTGAGACCGAAGTGTGAGAAGCCCTTTAGGATAAGAATTCAATTGCAGCAAGGTTCACTGCTTGAAGAGGAAAGGATGTCTTTTCCACCCTTTGACTTCCTGATATGTGATCACTTGCTCCAAACAGTTTACACTTGGCATCTAGCAATTGGTTATAAACTAAATTGCAACTTTTAATTTAATGTAAATTTTTATTAGTCGTCTCTCCTGTGTGACTGTGACCTGCGTCATATTTTTCAGTTCGATTGTCGCGTCAATGATCGCTTAATCAATCAAATCAAAAACCAAGCACCTATCATCGCCAAGCCCACCCGAACACCATAAACCCGATGGCCAGACGAACGCTACCCTACCTCAAACGGCTCCTTTCCTCGTCCGAGCCAAAACCAACCTCCCGATTCAGCGCCTGCCGATCCGTCACCTACATGCCGCGGCCAGGGGACGGAACGCCGCGGGCCGTGACGCTGATCCCGGGCGACGGGATTGGGCCTCTGGTGACGGGCGGGGTGGAGCAAGTGATGGAGGCGATGCACGCGCCGATTTACTTCGAGCGTTACGAAGTGCATGGAGACATGAATAAGGTTCCTCAGGAGGTGATCGATTCGATCAAGAAGAACAAGGTGTGCTTAAAGGGAGGATTGGCTACTCCAATGGGAGGAGGCGTTAGCTCGTTGAATATGCAGTTGAGGAGGGAGCTTGATTTGTACGCTTCGCTTGTCAATTGCTTCAATTTGCCTGGGTTGCCTACTCGTCACGAGAACGTTGATATTGTTGTGATCAGAGAGAACACGGAAGGGGAGTATGCCGGCCTTGAACACGAGGTCGTACCTGGCGTCGTTGAAAGTCTGAAGGTATGTTTATGTTTCTTTTTTTCTAATCTGTAAGGAACGGAATTTAGTGATACTGATGGGTTTGGGGTTCAATATTTGGTAGAGAAATGAGTTAGAAAGAAGCTATTTTGAAGTTCGTTTCTTTACTGACTAAGAATCATTTTTATTTTTATTTTTATTTTGGAAAGTAAGGAGCATTTATATTGGTTCTTGGGAAGTGTAGTGTTCTTCTAGGCGTAGGTGGTTGTGTTATGTTTTATAAATTAAGATACAACAGAAAAGTAAATGTGGCATTGTGTCCTGCTGGATTATATATTCTATTTGCTGTGAGCATTAGCTTATTTTTGTCTGTGGTTTTCTTTTCTCATTTCTGATTTTGTAAGAGTTGGGTTTATTTTGTATCTCATACTATTAGTTTGTTAGGTGATAACAAAGTTCTGCTCGGAGCGCATTGCAAAATACGCCTTCGAATATGCTTACCTGAACAACAGGAAGAAAGTGACCGCTGTGCACAAGGCAAACATTATGAAACTTGCTGATGGTTTGTTTCTAGAATCTTGTCGGGAGGTTGCCACGAAATATCCTGGGATCCAATACAATGAAATTATAGTGGATAACTGCTGCATGCAACTTGTCTCAAAGCCTGAGCAATTTGATGTGATGGTATGGGAATATGCATTTGAGCAGCTTTCTTGAATATGTGAATTTTACTAATGCTTTAGAATGACATGAATGTAATGTTCAAGTAGAGAAACCAGAAATGAATAGTTGCTTAAAGTAACCAGAGCTGCCATTTAATTTCCGAATATCTTTAACCATCAAAATTCAGGCTTAGTGAAAAGAAAGATATCGTAATCTAACCATCTAGGCTTTGGTATGAAATCAGCATGTGGTGAACAACAACTATGTTTTATTGCAAGCATACTTATGCCTCTTGTTTGTATTGTAATCTTAATCAAGTTAGGCACAAAGAATTGTTGTTTAGTTTTTGACTTCATTGTAGTGATCTCTGAAATAAGTTCTGGAACTGTTTGGTTAAAGCCAATTGATCAGAGAATAGCTCTTAGGATTTGAGTTTGGAGCAACTAGTTTCGCATCCGAGATAGGAAGGGGGTAAGGACCAAAATTCTCTTGACAACTTGGTAACTCTACCTCAGCTTTGTGTTAATTGAACAAATGGGATCAATTGTCAAACTTTTCCTCTCATTCGACTAAGTTACTGGAAAGCTGTCCTGCCCCAACTTGGACTTACAGAGAATAGGTTTGCAATGAAAAAAACATTGCAAGTTTATTTTTTATTCCTTCATGAATTTGTAGTTAATAGTTAGTAGTTACAATTTGCCCGAATGATTTTTTAAAAAATGTTTGAATTTGTTCCGCAAATATGAACTTCTAGTGACAAAAGCAAAAAATGATAGGGTTGAGCGACCTACGCCATGCTTATCAGTGGAATATCATGTTGCTCTTTGTGCCTAACAACATAGGCTTTAAGCTCCGTGAGTAACTATCCTTAGGAATGAAAAAGAGGGGAAGTAAAAAGAAGAGCAGCTTACTAATATGGCCTGGTCGTATGCTTTGCAGGTGACACCCAATCTTTATGGCAATCTTGTTGCTAATACAGCGGCAGGTATAGCTGGTGGTACGGGAGTCATGCCTGGAGGTAAATTAATGGAAATGCCTTAGTTTGGAACTTCCTATTAAACCTGTATCTTCTACTGTTTATGGCATAACAGCTTACTTTGCAAATAGTTGGCGCTAACGAACACATTTACTCTTGAATAACTGCTTTCTCGTTATATTGAAGACCACGAAAAGCTCATTTCTGTTGATTTGACATGTCTGTAAGTTTCTGCAAGATGACAATTTTACGTGCTATTGCCTATATGACACTATTAGTTGAGGCAGTCAAGTACTTAGAGGAGATTAGAGTTTTGTATTTGTTTGTGCATGATTTATGAACATTCAGCTATAAACTTTTAGGCTTTTATTAATCTTGAGCCTTTGCTAAAGTTTCCAGTGCCTAGGTGTTGTTAACACATTCTATTTAGTTTTGCCTTTCATTGGAGATTTCTATCAAGGTGGTATGCAAGTAGATTCTAGTATTTGTCTTGGTTTCATGTTCTGTATCTTGTAATTTAATCCAGGAGTCCTGAGCAAGTGAAGTATTGGAACTGTTTTTGCAGGCAATGTTGGGGCTGATCATGCTGTTTTTGAGCAAGGTGCTTCCGCAGGAAATGTAGGTAACGAGAAAATACTGGAACAGAAGAAAGCAAACCCGGTTGCATTGCTTCTCTCATCTGCCATGATGCTAAGACACCTTCAATTCCCATCATTTGCTGATCGTTTAGAAACTGCAGTGAAGCGGGTAATTCTAGATGGGAAGTGCCGAACAAAGGACCTGGGAGGAGCCAGCACCACCCAAGAGGTCGTTGATGCAGTCGTTGCTAATTTAGATTAACTGGCTACACTTGGTAAGTATTAGCAGCTGCTGTTTCTAAAACGAATAGGGAAATATTCCTTGGAAGCTTTGCTTCCTTTTATTTTTATTTTTTAACACTGCCATGATGCCATTCTTCGATCTCTACCAATTGTTGAAAAAGAGATCCTCTATGGTTTGAATAATCTCAATTCTATTTCAAAGAAGCAGCATTATCATCTGAGTTAACTACCTATAAGAGGGAGTTAATCAGCTTCATGAATACAACTTGCTGTTTAAATTCTAGTTGAGTCGTGGTAACTTGTAAGAAACTCGGATCTTTGATTATGTATTTATCTGTTTACAATATTTCTTAGGCAGACCTTGTGTGCAACCAAAGGTGCACGTGTTGAATTTTAATTTTCCCCCCCCTGGGGTGTGTAGAAAGCAATTACCTCAAATCTCGAACTAGAAAATTTTAGGCCTTATTTGACGATCAACGAATTGTAATAACTGTTAGCTATTAACATATTGTAGTAGTTATTAGCTATTAACAGAATATATCAGTTGGTTTGACGAGCGAATGATAACATATAATTATTAAAGATGTTCGGTAAAATTAACTGTTTATGTATAAAATGACTTATTTAAGACATAATTTTAAAAATATTTATATGAACATAATTATTATATTTTAATGTTTTTGAATATTTTTGTAAAAATTTAAAATTTAGATATTTAATTTTATAAAAATTAAGTTTATAAATATATAAAAATATAGAACATATATGATTATGATGATGATAATGATAATGATAATAATATATGTTCTATATTTTTAATTTTCTCTTTTTCAATCTTAAATTAATAATAGGTACTTAATATAGGCTCAATAATTATTGCACACACAAAAAAGAAAACATTAAGTACCAATAATTACGTGAAAGCTATTTCTCGAAAAAGGGGACTAATTCCTCTGTTCCCTCTATCCAAGGCCAACCCAGTGACATTCAAGCATGACTACAAATTTTAGTAGGTCCTAACAAAATTTGTGGCCATGCTTAAATGACACAGGGCTGATCTTGGATAGAGTGAACAAAAGATTTCACTTCTCAAAATAATAATAATCAAAGTTGTATGTAGCTAATGGGAGTCATAAGGAAGCAGTAGCAGAAATGATGGCTTTTTTGGGATTGGAAAGAGGTAGAGAAAGGGGGGGAAAAAGATGGTGATTAGATGGTATATGTAGCACCCTCTTATTATAGGGTATATACCTGGACGCCCATAGGTCATTCTGATACATATCCTACGATAAGGGTGAACTACGAACAATCACTACTGTATCTCACATGGCATCAAATCATAAAGCATTAATACTGAAAATCACTAATTTTTGAAACCATAAAATTTTCTCATTTCATATCATCAAAAGCAATAATTTACATAACTGTCAGTTTTTCACTGTCTGTACATTTTTCCAAAAGAAATTCAAGACAAAAAGCCTAACTAGGTCATCACTAAAAAATGCTAGCTGACCGACCTGTGAGCCATGACTTCTCTTGCCAACACGATTTATACGACAGGAAAAGTCTCTCTGGAGCTAAGAGTCTACTCTCTCGGTCCTGAAAAATAATTTACAATTTTGGGTGAGTTTGCGAACTCAGTGAGGAACCATCATCGATGGTTCACCCAATTCATGCATATACACAGATAC
>JANIHY010000208.1:11642001-11657740 GCA_027479065.1 Erythroxylum brevipes
ATTATATACTAATTTTATAAAGATTTAATTGCATATAAGTTGTAAATGTGGTTATTGTATCCATCACAATAGTAAAATAGTTGTTCTTTGCTCTTGATAATCTGTCGAGCTTCAATTTTTTTAAAAATGTTTTTTATTTATTTTTCTATGTTCTCAAAAGAGTAGGACAAGAGGGCTTTGCATGCTGTGAAGTAAATTACAAAAAACGTAGAAATTTGAAGGTCAATAAAGGCCTAGTTGTACGTTGATCCAAAAAAGAAAAAGAGTTCATTAATGAGATAGCATTGGCACTGTGTTTTGTTTTTGGAGGCATTTAGTTACGCTTCCATTATCTCAACTTTACTTCACTTCAATTCAGTCATATATTTATGTGGTGATGGACAGAAGATCATGTCCGCCAAATGCAACCAACAAAAGAGAAAAAAAGAAAAAGTGAGATTCATGCATGGTGGTGGTCGACAAGGTACAACAATGGTGATGATATCAGAATCCAAGTTGCCCTCAGCTAGCACGGATAGTTCAGTTGATCATTGGGAAAAAAAGTGAGTCTAAAATTTTGAATTTAAGTCTCGACAATGACAATGTAGGAGCTCATCCAATATGGCGATTTCTTGTGCGCACTGAACATTGGACCGCTTTTTTAAAAAATTAACTAAAATTAAACTGTAATTTACCTTCCTCATATAATATTAGGCGAAATATAAAGACACCTAATGTGAACGTTTCACCTTTTGAGTACAAGAATCCAATTTGCCCCGGAAGAACTGAATAAATGTCCTTCACCTCTCGAATCCATCCTTGGAGGCATTTAATTTGATTTTGAACATTTGGTTTGTTGCTTTAGTTGTCAAGTCGGGCGTGCAATCATCACAAAATTATAAAAAGGAATGGACGCCGTTCAACGTGCTGTGGTGTAACACTTGACTGACCCTCCGTGAACTCCATCCATTACCACCTAATTCAAAGTCCAATAACAACAACCAACAAATCTGGTTTACGCCTAAACTTCCGGCAATGTCTTCGGGACTGTCGTGACGTCCCTTAAGTCCACCGGTGTTTCTCTGCTATCCTCTTCAGATTTTGCCCCGAAGACAGCTTGCACTAAAGAGTTGGTAGCTACTTACTAACTACTGATATCTCTTCACAAGTTAGTAAAATATAAACCTCCTGCTCCTAACCACATGATTGAATTACATAGCCTTAACGTGAACTCAACCATATCGTACCCAACCCTACAGCAACCCCCAGACCCATTTATTGCCAACACGTCTCCAATGCCCAATGGCAAGTGTAAAAGCTATGACCCCATTAATTGCCCAAAGCTTTTCCCTTCACCGTAGTCTGTAATTTACGTGGAGTGAAGGATACAGATGGAAGGTGTTCTTGGTTTTGGGCACTCCTTAAAGCTCACATGCACACTCTCTTTCTTGAATTATTATCGCCCTGAGTACGTACAAAGAGCACAAGTAGATCAATAGAGCATTGTTTGTTCTTGGCTGGAACTTATAATTTTTGGGTGTTCTGTTCCCTTCCCACTTGCCACTCTTTGCTTGATCACATATTGTGCTATCTTTTCCATCTTATATATTGCATAAAAGGAAAAGTTTTTGTCTTAGCCACGTTTGTCCTCTTGGGTTCTGAATCTATAATCGGCTTTGCAAGTTCATCTATTGATTCCTCTGGAGAAGAAAGAGAAAAAGGTTCAGATTTGTGCCGATGAGTGACAGTATTCCATTAAGGGATCTGTTCATGAACTCAGAGCTTCATGACCAGCTCAGCTTGAAGAGGGGCAACAAGTAGAATAATAGTTTAAGGAGTTCTTTTGAGCAGCCCAAGAGATTGAAGAGTGAAAGGCCTTACTTTATTGTCTTCAATAATGGCTGCAGTTATAAGAATATAGAAAATTATAAGAGAGGAGAAAAGAAAAGATTAAATTTTTATCGTCTGCAAGTTTTGAGATGGGTTCACGTGAGGCCTGAGCAGAGATGTCGGTGAGTTTTGTAAGCAAAGAGTTGGAGAAACGATGCCCAGTGACAGAGCTTTGCATTATTTGACTGAACTAAAGAGTTTAGAAGAGTGCCATCAATGGTTATTGTTTTCTCATTGTCCTTCAATGGCTCTGCAACTACTTCTCCTCCAGTTTTCAAGTTGAACCCGAGTGAGTAGATGATCTTCTTTTACCCTTTTTTTTTTCATTTCTGTACTCTGAATTGAAGCATTCCTTTCTTCGAAAGGAAGAACAATTAAGCATTGAAAATGACTCGAATTGGCGTTTTTTTTTTTGGCAGATTCTTTGATGGGGATGTTTTCAACTCTAAAGGGTAGATCTGAAGTTATTGGGGGGTTTTGAAAGTTAACTCGATTCATAAGCGCCAAAAACAGGAAGCAGTATAAACCGCAAGCCAATAAAGAGTTTGTCTTGGCGTTTGGGTTTGATCTTCCAAGGATTTTACGCTCCAAGATTCCCATATTCTGGAAGTTGTTATATTACACTTATAGAAACTGTAAGAAAAAGATCAAATCTCGCATTATACCCCCATTTAATAATTATAGATCTTTAAGACCATGATCTGAAAAAGATTCGATTTTTTTGTTTCCTTTCTCTTCACAACTTCCCTGTTTTTTTTTTTTTGTTCCTCTCTGCATATCAATTCTGGCCTTAAGAAACTTGTTTTGAAGGAGATGAAACCATTTGCGGTTTCAAGTTCAAGGTACCCTTTTCTCTTCTCATTGCTATTCTTCATTATCAATGTCCTTTCCCTGATTTATCCGGTTAGGTCAGGCGACATGGAGGCCTTATTGGCCTTAAAATCGTCGGTTGATCCTTTAAACTCGTTGCCATGGCCACAAGGAAGTGATGTCTGCAAATGGCAAGGTGTTAAAGAGTGTCTCAATGGAAGGGTCTCAAAGCTTGTTGTTGAGCACCTAAACCTGAGTGGTACTATTGACGGCAAAAGTCTGAATCAATTGAATCAACTCCGAGTTTTGAGTTTCAAAGATAACTCAATCTCAGGCCAAATCCCAGATCTTTCTGGTCTATTCAATCTAAAATCCCTCTTCCTCAACAACAACAATCTCTCCGGCAATTTCCCAGATTCCATTACTGACCTACACCGTTTGAAAGTGATAGTTTTAGCGCAAAACCACATCTCTGGTCCACTCCCAGCCTCTCTACTCAATCTCACTAGACTGTATGTTCTGTTCCTGGAGAACAACAACTTCAATGGAGAAATCCCACCTTTGAACCAAACCAGTCTCAGATTCTTCAACATCTCTTACAATAACCTATCGGGTCAGATTCCGGTGACTTCCGCATTAATTCGGTTCAACAGGTCGTCTTATTCCGGTAACGTTGATCTCTGTGGTGAAGAGATTCAGAGTCCTTGCACGAAAACAGAGCCGTCAGGACCAGCGCCGAGTCCTGAACATCCTGAAGCAACAACCCCATCATCGAAACGGAGCAAATTGGCGAAGATCATAGCACCTAGTATTGGTGGGTTGGTGATTATATTAATATGCTTGGTTGTGCTGTGTTGTTTGTGTGCAAAGAAAAGTGGGAAGAAACAGGGGAGTGAAACAGGGGAAAGAAAAAGCAAAGGGTCAAATGTTAGTGGTGCAACAGCAGGAATCGAAAGATCAGAGAGAAGCCAGCAACAAGGGAGTGGAGGGAACAGTGGCATGAGCAGTAATACCGGAGGAAAGCAGGGAGTTTTTTCATGGGAGAGTGAGGGTCTAGGAACTATGGTGTTCCTGGGCGCAGGGGATCAGCAGATGAGTTACAGCCTGGAGGATCTGCTGAAAGCATCAGCCGAGACGCTGGGTAGAGGTACAATGGGCAGCACCTACAAAGCCGTGATGGAGTCTGGGTTTATCGTGACCGTTAAGAGGCTCAAGGATTCGAGATATACGAGGGTCGACGAGTTCAGGAGACACATGGAACTTCTGGGCAAGTTAAGACATCCCAACTTGGTCCCACTCCGAGCTTACTTCCAGGCTAAAGAGGAACGCCTGCTTGTCTACGATTATTTCCCCAACGGCAGCCTTTTCTCCCTCCTCCACGGTATGTCCACATCACTCACTTAACTAATATGTTTGCTTTCCATTGATTTAATATTACTTTGGTCTTTGTCTATACGTTTTTTCAATGCAATTAGGGTACACAACATTGCAATTAGTTAAGAGAGTAATCAAAAGAAAGTAGTAGTTAAGAGTGTTTGATAAGAATGCTAAGAAGTTTGCCCTCATATTCTCTCCTTCTTTTACCTGACTCAAACTGTCAATTCTGTTCCACTTCATCTCAACCATTCAGGATTTAGACTTACCTGCATGAGTAGATCGTTAGGAAGGAAAGTGAATCTAATGACTTATTCAGTCTTTACTCAAATGAGTGACAAAAACGGTAGGAGTGATAATCATAGATGGCGTGTTGTTTGTGACGTAGGTGGGCACGTGAGAGTATAATTTCAAACCCCAAATGCTTGACCAAGCAGGCACCTGTACCAACATTAAGAGACTAAGGCTCGTGGCTGATCTAACCTTTCTTTCTTTAAGTGGACCCGACCCCTGTTTACTTGTGCTGTCCCTTTCTCTGCCTCCCCCAAACTGTGCCACTCCATTTTACCCCAACACCGAATCCGATACGCAATAATTTAAAAACAGACCTTCCATTTTTTTTCTTTTTTTTTTCCACAAAATAAAAGTCTTGAGTATTTTTAAGTTATCTATACCTAAACTAATCGTTATTCGAATTAGATAGGTTCTTAACAAAAAGTAAAATTCTGACTTCAAATTTTAAACGACTAGATATACAAGGAGATTTTAAACCCGTGACTTCATTTAAGCCAAAGATTTCCTTATTAACTCATTTGTGTCTTAGAGTTTTCAAAGTTTACAATATCATATTGCTTAGATTTATAAATACTAATTTTGTCGTTTGATTCATTGACTACTCTTATGAATATGCTTTTATGCCCATGTATCATATAATTTACATATACGGTAAGCTTTGGAGCAACTGATAAGATCGTTCCTTTATGACCGAAAAGTAATAATTTAGAGTTACGAAAATAGTCTCGTTATAAAATATAAAAAGAAGGCTGTGTATAATGTGCACATTATAAAATATAAAATGGAATGGAGATGAATGTTGTTGAATACGTTTACTCTGCAGGAGCAAGAACTTCTGGGGGAGGAAAGCCTCTTCATTGGACATCATGCCTGAAAATAGCTGAGGACTTGGCAACTGGACTGCTTTATATTCATCAGAATCCTGGCTTAACACATGGAAATTTGAAATCCTCCAATGTGCTGTTAGGCCCTGAATTTGAGTCCTGCCTCACTGATTATGGTTTAACAATGTTCCAAGATCCTGATTCACAGGAGGAACCAAGTGCTACTTCTCTCTTTTACCGAGCACCCGAGAATCGGGACACGCGGAAGCCAGCCACACAACCCTCTGATGTCTACAGTTTTGGCGTCCTGCTTCTGGAACTCCTTACGGGTAAAACTCCATTCCAAGACCTTGTTCAAGAACATGGTTCGGATATTCCTAGGTGGGTAAGGTCGGTACGCGAGGAAGAAACGGAGTATGGGGAGGAGCCTGCCTCGAGCAATGAAGCTGCAGAGGAGAAACTTGAGGCTCTTATAAACACCGCCATGGCCTGTGTGTCACTTGCACCGGAGAACAGACCATCAATGAGGGATGTTTTGAAGATGATAAGAGATGCAAGGGCGGAAGCTCACGTTTCATCGAATAGTAGTGACCATTCACCTGGAAGATGGTCAGATACGGTTCTAAGCTTGCCTAGGGAAGAACATTCGAGTATTTGAGTGGGTCAGGTACATGCGCGGCGGCTTTATTTTATGTATTCGATTCTTTTAACATCTTCGACAAGGCATTGTAGAGTCCACCGATGTAAAGTTATTCACTTCCATTCTTGATTCTGAGTCCATGTGCTGTGGCCTGAATTGCTGTCATTTGGAGTTCTATTAATGGTGATTGGGATGCTCATTGTAGAACAAAAGTTGACAGATTCAATTTTATCAAGGTCATGGTGCAACCCTTTATGCTCTACGATCAGAAGAATACCATCCAAACTTAGTGATTCGGTACTACGAGCATTATGACATCAAAATAGACCACATTTGCTTCATAATAAACACATTCGTCAAATTCTCTCCTTCTTTTAATTAAAAACTAAGGTTTAATTGGACATAGTTTGGGTCATGAGAGTTGGCCAGACCGTGTTGACTATAGATACTTTCAATGTTATCAGGGCACTATTTATATCCATGCTTGTTCTGGTGACATTGAACCTGTGTGAATATGGACACAATTTGGGCTATGCACTTCACATCTAGGGAGGGGCATGTCCCAGCCCGTATCCATCCAAAGGTGCAAATTTTGCCTCAAATTTTTATTTAATTCATTACGTCCTATTTGGTTAGAAGGTTAGAGATGGAAGAAAATAAAACGTAACACACTTTTGTCGTTTGTTTGAAAGTTTCATAATGGAATAGAATAGAATAGGACGAAAGTGAAAGAGAAAAATTTCATGTTATGTTTCATTCTACTCTAAACAGTGAAAATAAGAAACCTCCTAAACTATTCATGCTTGCATTAAAAAAAACTTTCCAAATCTCAAGAATCAATAGGGACGTTAGTCACCTTATGTAGTAAGAGAAACTATCCTTATTAAATAGTGTAGATGCCTTCAACACCCACAGCTCTCTAAGGCGGAGATTTAGAATATAAGGATATGTTTGGGAGTTTAGGATGGAATGGAATGGAATGACAATTAATGGAACGGAATGAAATGGAGTGGAATGAATGGAATGAAATGGATCACTCCATTGTTTGGAAGTTTAAATAAAATAAGAGAGGAACTCCTGTGACCATTATTTGAAAGTGATACTAAAAATAAATGGAATGGAATGACTTGTAATTTTTTTTTTCTAAAATTACCCTTGTAATAAAATATACATAGTTGCCATGAAACTATTTTAGTAACCCCAAAATATTTCAAATTGTAGGATGCCCAGAATATAGTTTTTTTACTTTTCTATATAAGCAATCAACTTTCTTGTTCTTTTTCATTAACCCTCATTGCACTATATTTTTTGTTAGGCATTTATTCATGTGTCTTGTTATGGTTGATAATCATTCTTGGCGTTGTAAATCTATTTCTACATTTCGCAATGTATATTAATAATATATTTAAAATTTATGAACATTCACAATGCTAACTTTATCAAGAGCATAGTAGATGTGGAGGAAAACATTCGTCAATGAAAGAAGCCAGTTGAAGGAGAAATACAATGGACGTAATAATATGTAGCTGTGTAGATATTTGCTAGACTAGGGTTTTAATTTTATTAATTTTTTGAGAGTATTTTTGTCATTAAATTAAGGTTTGAAAGGTAAGCCATGTCATTCCATCCCTGACTCTTTAATTTGGGAGGTCACAAAATATTAGATTTTGAACGGCAAAGGATAACTTTCAAAGCCATTAATTATCATTCCATCCTATTTTAAAATAAACTTCCAAACAATGGCCTGAATTATTTAGGTCATTCCATTCCATTCCCTTCCATCCTTTAACCCACACCCAAACATACCCTAAAGGCTAAGAGATGGTGATTGAAAACTAAGTTCTTCCACTCCTTCATCTTCAGCAAGTGCAACACTAATAGCTTAAGGTAACTTATATAGCCCTTACTATTTTAAGAACATGTTAGGATGCACCAAGAGGCAGGTATTCAACTATCCAACAACTCAGGTCTTTCATTCTCCATTCAATCACTAATCAACAGGCTGACAACCTCACCAAGCTATTCACTAAGTAAACTATTCACCAACGTATTCACTAAGGAGACTTCCCAATAAGTAAGCTCCTTAGAGAAGTTAATAAAGATCTTACCTATCTTATATCAAAGCTCTAAATTCCTACAATTTTGCAAGCGTTTAAACCCTCAGCTTGTTGCAACATTTTGATTCGGACCCGCAACTCCAGCCTGTTAACTGGACTTCATATGAACCAGATTTTTTTTCCAATGGTAAAACAACATAGAGTTGATGTCAAATCAAAGTATGACCAGTGACAGGGTCGCATATCTGAGATCTAAAGATATGGGAGGGATTTTGCGCAAAAAGGCATCGTCGTGCCAACCAAAACAGGAATAGAATCTGTGATTCAATAATTTCAATCATCCCCATACTACACTACAATTGGACCAGGACGCCAATCAATCAACCCTTCCACACGATAAACTCCTCGCCATCCGCATAACCCGAGATGATGGCATCAAACAACTAGGCCATGGCAGGTTTGGCCTTCTTGCTCTTCGTCTTAACACCATCATCCTCCTTTGCCTTACTGTCTCCATCATTACCCTTCTTTCGCTTATTGCCTTGCCTGGGTTTGTGAGCAGTTGGTAGCTCTTTAGAGTCATCCATATCAGGTCCTTCAGGTGATTCTTCGTCAACAGTTGGCATGTCATGGACATCATTCGTTTCATGCTTTTGGGTTTCCTTCAAGTTATTATTCACCTGCACTGGACAGGTTTCACCAGAATCAGCAGTGTCAGAAGTAGCTTTTGGCGTCTCATGAGCATCATTGCTTTCCTCACTGCAATCTTCTGAATTTTCCATCTCTTCAGTTTTCTGCTGCAGCGATTCAATAACATCCATCAATTGCGTATTGACCTGTCATGCAACGCAGATTTCATGAGTTTTGCTGATAACTTAACAAATTAAAAAAGCAACAATTTAATAATAATTTGAAGCCATTGCAATGAACAACCGGAACAAAAGAAACCTCTTGTTACATTACATCAACAAAATGAACGCAAATGATTGCTTGCAGTACCTGTGGATTCTGAAGAAAATCAGCTATGTCGGTTGGGCACACAGGGCATTTCATAATATTTTTTTGTGCTCTTAAAGTTCGTCTTCCTTCACATGTCCTCTGTCTAATGTGACTTTGACCAGCAAAAGCACCTTCTAAACATGCTTTGCAAAAGTTGTGTGCACAGGGTGTAGTCAAGGGATTAGTCATCAACTTCCGGCAGATCTGACAGCTAAACTCTACAGGAGCAATAACCAGATACACACTTTTGCTTGATATCATAGTAAAACAGTTGATCATCCAAACTAAATAGTAAGCACTTAAAAGAGTCTGAAGCCTGCAAGCAGGTACTTAGTATCCAACCTTTTAGAAGTTTTTCTTTCATTGCCAATTTCAACCCTTTCTTGCTCTTCCTGATTATCATGCCCTGTTTTGGACTTGCACAATTGACTCCTTTTTGGCTAGATGGGGGAGCTTTTTTCCACAACCAGCAACCTTTGTCATCCTAAAAACAGAAGCATTTATGACATATATAACCAATGGCACACATCTGGCTAGCACATTTTGCTATAGCAAGAAAATTTTAGACAATTGAGAAGGGTATGCAATGGATGGGGTTGTATCCTTCTACTAGGTGCAAAATTATGCATAAAATTCAATCTAGGACAACGTTTCATGCAAGTGTTTTAGTGTTGGTAAGATATACAATGAGCATTCAGTTATGGAATGCAAAGACACCACATTAGCTTACATCAAAATCCCAGGCTGGGGATCCCTTCCTTTCAATTAAATCAACTGCATTCTTTAACTCCCTGATGGCTGGTAAAGGCCTGGGGCGATCACCATGAACATCACTGCAACGTGATTTTAAAAATAATAAGCACATAAACGAAGACAAGGAAGGTAAGAGAGTAAAATTGAAGTCATTCAAACCTAGTCCAAGGGGCAGGATCATTGTCACATCTAACAAAAAGATATCTGCAAACCTTGAAGCCCTAACATAACAAGAAAGTTAAAGAAAATACCGGTTAGGAAACATCGTTCAGCTTACATGAAGCTTAGTTGGTTACCCTCAATGGAAAGATTATTATGACATTAACCTGCTTTCCACTCTTTCGCCAACATTTCTCAATTCTATAAATCCCATCATAGCGTACACCCTTCTCAGGTGCATAGGCAGAACGTTTCTCTTTATGGGACCTGCCCACAAAATGGAGAAATGATTTTATGTTATCATCAATATTTTCAAAATCAAACCAAAAATTAAAATAATAAGAAATTTAAGATTTAAAAGTTCATCCTTTATTAAAGTGTCATAATACTGGTATACAATAAAAATTGTACAAAATTAAAAAAAATTAATGTGGTTAAAGAAAGTATCATTACACGTTAAAGAAGTTATAACTTAATTGAAAAAAGAGATTATTAAACAAAACTAATTAATTTATTCTAATTTATAAAAATTAGTTAGTTTACAAAAATTGATCAATTAATTAATAACTAATTTTTAATAATAAAAACTATTAATATAAATGGAACCAAAAAGTTGCTTGATTTAAGAATTTACAATTAAACTAATTAAACCAGTTTGAATTTTTAATAATTGGTTATCATCAATACTAGAAATCACTATTCATAGACAAGTTTCCATTATCCAAGAAATATGCTTCTTATAAAGAATAAGGTTGCAGCTGCTGCATAATGCACACAACAGGAAATGAAAATGGAAGTCAATTTTGGGTAAACTAATCATTGGCATTGAAGAAAACATACTGAAAGTAATCCTAACATTTTATGCTGCCATAGTTTAGACAGAAATCAAAATCACCTGACTACTCTCACAGGATAACCAAGCTTACAGCTGAGTCGCAATGCTTCGTTGCCCTTTTCAAAAGTCTGATCAAAAGAATGCGATTTGTTTGTACGCTTATTGCCACTAAGGTCCCTTCCTCCACTGGACACACAAAATTGCCAAAACAAAATCATATATAAAAACAGAGAAACTACCAAACATTACTTCTAAAAATTATGAGTTAAAGCATAAAATTAGCCCGTCATCTCTTACGATCAGTCACTGTAAAGTTCAGTCATTATAATCCAGCTCACAAAAATGTGACCCGTACCTCCCAGTGTACAGGAACCATTCGCCGTGGTCCTCATCATCTTCATATCCTCCAGAGAGAGCCACTGATTGAGCACCATACTTAGACTGACCAGCAATGCCCGCAACATGAGGAAGGTGGGCACCCCATTGTCTGCACTCAAGCCTATCCTCCCAACACTCTCCAACCAAGACACCCATATTTCTCACAGGATCATTCTCAGCAAGTATTGGTCCAAAATGGTCAGGAGGTACAGTCACAAACACCTTCCCACTACAAGCATTGGCCTTGCCACTCTTCTTCGCACGCTCTGTAGTGTATGCTTTGTCCGGCCTGTCTTGGTTGTGCACGTACTGATACATCTTAGGGGGTGCGTTTGTAGCACCAGATTGTGAAGATTTGGCCATACGGATGGCAAAAACAAGCGTGGAGTTGATACGAGGATTGTGTGCCATCTTTTGAGGGATTTGATGGCGGCAATTTGCGCACGTCTGCTTCCCCTGTGCAATCCACTTCTGGAAGCACTTGAGGCAAAAGTTATGACCACATGGCGTCTGCAATAAAACCCACAACAAGAACGACAGCTAAGATATACGTTCCAGTTCAAGGATCTAAATAAACAACTAAGCTACATGTTCATAACGGCATCATCTACACATTTTAGCTAACTTTAAACAAAGAAATGAGAGAAATTGATACCGTCACAGGCCTTTCGGGCAGCTGCATGCAAAACGAACAGTTCAATCTTCCGCTAAGAACATCGAGGATATGATTATTTGTGGCGTTGACTTTGGCTGAGTCCGATGAAGAAGGCGCTCCTTTACTGAGAAGCGCCTGGCGTCTCTTGGCCTTGTCCAAGTCGGAAAGCGAAGAGTCATTCTCGATGGCGCGAATCGCGGCAATGAGGTCGGACGTGCACGAAGCTTGCGTTGGTGCGACGGGGATGGGGTTGGGGTTGGGGTTGGAGCAGTCAGGACAGTCCCAGTTGAGGAGGGCGGCCATGGTTGGGGGAGGGGAGGACAGGCAAGAAGCGTGCCAGGGAGTGGCGCATGTCTTGCACGTGAGGATCTCTTCAGTGGGGGGTTTGTTCTTGCAGATCATGCAGTTCCCATCGCCGTCGCATGGAAGCTCCATTGAGGATGAAGATGAGAAGGAAGGCTTTGGAAAGTAAAAGGTTATTGGATAGTTTGATGGTGATATGTTTGTTTATTGTTTTAAGAACACGCGATGGAGAGAGATTGGCGTATGGGCGGGAATTGAATAAAATAAGTTAAGTAGACGGGCGGGATTTGACTGATTGATTGATTGATGCGTGAGGATTTTAATACCTTTCAAACCCTTTTTTTAACTTTTCAATTCCCCCCAAACTCCGCCACTAGTCTGTGAAGATTATCAAAGTATTGATGACGCAATGGGCCGAATCGGTCGGGTTGTATATGAAGTTTGACCCTTTGCCACTACCCATCTACCCCCACTACCGTCTATGGTCTGCCTCTCTTTGCATCGCGCCTGTCTTCACCTATGCTATACTAAAATACCTAAAGGAATTTAGTATAGCATATACAACGGTGTAAAAGTATTATGATAAACAAGTGGCTAAACAAACTAAGTGTGAGGGTCATAATATGATAACACATAGTTGATTAAGTTATGTTAATATTGATACATAGTCATACAAATTAGGAATTGACATAATATAATTAATTTGAAACTATGAGTGTTATAAGATCTATGATTAAGTGTATGTATGAGTTTAAAATATAGAGCAATGTCACACAGATGAATGCAATATTAAAGGTCATATTCAAATTGTTAAGGCAAATCAAATGCAGGTTCACCAACCTAATCTACACAAGCCTTCACCGAATTACAGCAACATTGGTTCAGCAACAAAGTTTACAGCCTCAACAACACAGAAACGTTTCTCACCTCAAAATGATTCAGTTGTTACAACATTCTAGAATATGATGAGGTGGCCTTGCTAAGCTGTAGTTTGTTAAAGATATTTTCCTGTAATCTCATATAAAAAGAAATATCTGTAAATACATTAAGGTAGATTGATATCTGTAAATACATTAAAAAGACTGCCTTTTCTCTTTTCTTCAAATGAACTCCTTCTCCTTCATTCTTTCTTTTTATCAAGTCAACAATGACTACCTTCTCTAAAGAATGTTAAACGCTTTCATGGTATCAGAGCCTTTGTAACCAAGTGGTCGTAAGTTCAAATCTTACTACCCACCTATTATTCGGCACAAGGTAGAAGGAGCATGTGCAAGTTTCAAACTCAAAGGACTTTCACTTGAAGGAGTATGTTAATGAATATATAAAACTAGTTAAGTTGGCCTCACAATTACCTCACATAATAGCTTAAGCTATCATGATGAAACGGTCACTTAACACAAATGAGTAACCAAACATTCAAACTTACCATTACCAAAGCATATATGAACATAATAACTTATTATAAAAGTTCATGCTTCTAAATTGAAATAACAATAAACTTGCTAAACAACAATCATCTTGTACATTTTAAGTTTATTATTATTTTATACACGTGTGCTTACTTGAAACTTGGTACTTTATCAATTATAACATGTAATATGATTAAATATTTCCAAAGTGTTTATAATATATACATATATACAAGGACGGATTCAGAAAAATTTTTGACTGGGGGCAAAATTTTATTTTTAATGGAGAAAAAATTTTAATTGGAGAAAAAATTATTTTTATGGGATCAAAACTTAAAATAATAAATTTTTGATATAAAACTTTTTGGACTTGCCACCAATGTGGCTCCGTCCTTGCATATATATACACACACATTTTAATATTTACGAATAACTTATATAATCATATATGTGGATTATTTCAAATAAATAAGCATAATCCTTTAATAGAGAATTCTAATCCAATATCAGAGTGTACACTAGCGGAGACTTATAATTCAGTACTAGGTAAAGAATAAAGTCACGTTGAAGGACCAAGTTTATTAAGAAGTGAAGTTTTGAATCACTTGAACAAAACTTTATCAATAGACGGAATAGAGATGTCATGTAAACGAAAGAAGCTCGTAGCATGAGGTTAAACATTTTTAACCTCTAACCTATTAAGAGGGAATAATGAAATGATTATTATAGCTTATGATAACAATATATCAAAGTTTTTGCTAACTAGTATGATCATGTGACGCACATCCATTCTCTAAAGTCGATAACAAAAGATTTAAGATGTTGATCACCAAACTCTACCCGAACTTTAAGATCCCGATTTAGATTAGCTTAAAGAAAGCCATGATCAAAGAAATACTAAAAATTTAGTGGAGTATTGAGAGATAGGTTGCCATCTCATCGGACATAGGGACAATTAATAACTAAAAGAAGGTTATATGATAATATGACACACTACATTAACAATAATTGGACTTTATGTAGTAGACTACTAAGGTAAATTAAATTCTTTAATATAGTTATCGTTTTTTTATTATGTTATGATTGATTGTAACATCTTGTTACCCATGTTAAGGCTAGAATTGTGATTTATGATAAAGTACTGAGAAATTCGGAAATGCACATCATGCTTTAGTTAAATATGCCATGCACCTTTTTGCACAAGAATATGATTGTACGTGTATTTATTAACATTTTTTGGATATGATTGATTTATAAATGTGAATTATGAGTTATTCGCATTAAAATTTTATTTGGAGACCATTAGCATTACTTCAGAATTTTTGTTGAATTTTAGAAATTTATAAAAAAATTGGAATATTTTTTGATTAAAAAAAGTAGAAATATGGACCAATTATTTTGTGACATGTAGGCCGCTTAATTAGTTGACAAATGGTAGCATGAGTGAATGCCAAATGAACTAGTAATTATGAGACATGTGGCAGCTTAAGGAGGAGATAAATGGCTCACATGCCAAATGACACATGTTAAGGTGATTTGGAGACACCTTGCACCTAGTTGAATTAAGCTAAGTTGCTGCTGGAAAAATCCACCATTTTCTTCTCCTTTCTCCACCAAAAGTTGCTGCTAACATACAACTCTGTAGTTTGGGTTCAACCTTGCTAAATGACCAGATTAACGTCATATGTTTAACCTTTACAAGTGTAGGAAAATCCCGGAAGGTACATCACATGTACCGGCAGCGGAAAACAAAAATTTTTGTTCCCGGGACTTTCCCGAAACCCAGGATCCAGGTGTCGGTATGAAGACATCAACCTAAATAGCCAAAAGAGACTATCTCTAAAGGTGATCCACGCAGAGATCAGAAAACCTAACCGAATCAAACCCCTTTGACCCGGGAATAGCTAGAACAGATTAAAGGCTGCTAGACCCTACCTCTGTCCTGGAGAGCTGAAGGAGAACGTTGGCCCTTGTGCTTGGAGAAGAGAGATAACGATGATGACCATGGAGAAGAAGAGTTGAAACCTTTTTAACCTTTAGAAAACCTAACCTTTTAAGTCTTCTATCTTCTCCCTTTTCCAGCCATCGACGTTCATCTGGATCCTTCTCCACTAAGTCATCTAATATAAATCTTTTAACACTTAAAAGACTTAGCTTAAGATGAAGACATGTGGAGGATTAGTGACCATTAGATCATTAAGCATTAAAGTAAGCAAAGTTTGACTTTTCAAACTTTCTACTCTCTTCTCCTCCATCCAACGCAGCACATGTCATGAATTTATTAATTAATTAATTATTTATTTATTTAATTAATCAATTAATACATAATTGCTAAGGTCCAGTCCAACTGGGGTCGGTCCTACCGGCCTACCGGGCCCCG
>JANIHY010000208.1:11837341-11848973 GCA_027479065.1 Erythroxylum brevipes
AGAAGCTGATAATGCAGATGCCCCCAATGAAGTTGAACCAGAGGATGATGATGGTGTTCACATTCAACCACCAGCACGTGAAGATTCTCCTGTTCAAATATGAAGATCTAGTAGAAATAAACAACCATCTACTAGATATCTAGTTGATCAGTATGTAATACTGACTGACGGCGGAGAACCAAAAAGCTTTGATGAAGCCATGAATGATGAACACAAGAAGAAATGGAAAGAAGCCATGTAAGAAGAGATGAAATCCTTGCATGAGAATAAAACATTCGAGCTGGTGAAGTTACCATAAGGCAAAATAGGTGAATTTGCAAGCCTATGGTAGCGTAATTTCATAGGGAAGTTTTGAGCAAAACACAACCCTTATACACTTAAGCTACATGAGTGAATATCGTGAGGAAGGTTCATTTTAATTTTGTGCTTGCTTTTGATCAAAGATATCTACCTTTGATTTTGTTTATGCGCATTGATGAAAATATTATGATACATAAAGTAGCTTGATACTTGAGTTCGCCGAATTTTAAGGAATTGCAAACACTTAATTTTCGTTGAAAATAAAATGACAGAATATTTTAGTTGTGATCCAAGTAAGTTGCTTGGGGACAAGCAACAATTCAAGTGTAGGGGTGTTATTAATGGACATTTTGTGTTAATTTTGGATATACAATTTGTTGAACTATTGTCCATTTAATATTTAAATTGCACTAATTAAATTGCAGTAGATGGATGTTAATAATGCATTTTTGTATGGTTTCTTAGATGAAGAAATTTATATGACACCACCTCCTGGTTATGCAAAAGCTACTCCTGGCTTGGTATGCAAACTCCAGTGGTCTCTTTATAATCTTAAGCAGGCATCTAGGCAATAGAATTGTAAGCTTACTGTTTTTTTAGTTGGTTATGGGTTCCTACAGTCATCTCATGATCATTTTATATTTACTTTTGCCAAGGATGATATTTTCTTGATGTTATTGGTGTATGTTGATGATTTATTAATCAGTGGGACTTCTACAGTTGCCATTGATCACTTGAAAAAATCCTTGGATGCTAAGTTTACCATAAAGGATTTAGGTTCTACTCAGTATTTTCTTGGCTTAGAGATTTTTACTTCTTCTTCTGGTTTGTTTGTCAACCAAAGAAAATATGCCTTGGATCTTCGTTCAAATGTTGGTATAATTGGAGCAAAACCTAAGCCTACACCTTTTCCTTCTGGTGTGAAGTTAACCGTTGGTACAGGAAGTTTGTTATCTGATCCTTAAGAGTATAGAAGGATTATGGGTAGATTATTGCACTTAGGGTTCACAAGACCTAATATCACTTACTTAGTTCAACAACTAAGTCAATTTGTCCATCAACCAAAGGATTCTCATCTTAAGCTGGTTTTTCATCTTCTCAAATACCTCAAAGTCACTCCTTCCTTGGGATTGCATTTTCCAGCTAAGAATTCTCTTCAGCTCACTACTTATTGTGATGTAGATTGGGCTTCGTGTGCCGATACTAGGAGGAGCTTAACTGGGTACATTATTTATTTGAGTTCTTGTCCTATTTCTTGGAAAACTAAGAAGCAGGTGACAATTTTCAGGTCTTCAGTTGAAGTAGAGTATAGGGCGATGGCAATTATAGTTTTTGAGTTGCAATGGTTATCTTTTCTACTTGCAGATTTACAAGTGCAAGTGCCGAAGCCTATTCCTCTTTGGTGTGATAGTAAGGTTGCCAGTCATATTGCATCTAATCCTATTTTTCATTAACAAACTAAGCACTTAGTTATTGATTGTCACCTAGTTCGCAATCAACTCACAACAGGATTTATTTCTCCAGCTCATGTTTCTTCCCATGCTCAAATTGCAGATGTGTTTACTAAAGCTCTACCCCTTTCAGCTTTTCATAGATTTCATTCCAAGTTGGCTCTTTGTGATTTTCACTAAGTTCTACCTTGAGGAGGGGATGTTATGATATAACTAGTTACAAATTAATTATTTATTTTATTTTTGTGTAGCTTTTTACTCTTGCCAGCTGCCATAAGCACACTTTTTGCTCTATTTATGTATAAATGATGTTTCATAACTTCTGGAATATAGCAAGTGAAGATTCATTCTTCCGTAACCTTCTGTTATCTTCTTCTTCTCTCTTCTATAATTCTTCAACCTTTCCATGACAAGCTTACCGGTGTTATACCTTTAGAGCTAGGCAATTTTACTGAGATAGTCACCGCAAAACTTTTCTATTACCAATTTGAAGCCCCGCTTCCAAGTTAATTAACAACTTGCTCCAAACTAGACAAGTATGATGTATGTTTTAATTCATCAAATGGTTCTATGCCACTGGCTTTCAAAAATTGAAAATCTTTATCCACTTTTGTTTTATGTGAAAAATCATTTAGCAACATTCATTTTTTTATACTAGAGTTTTAAAAGTTTACAAAGCTAGAATTTGGTGGAAATTGGTTTAGAAATGAAATCCCATCATCACTTGGTTAATTGATAAATATGCAATATAGATTAATCCTTGAAAACAATGCATTAAGTGATGAGATTCCCTCCAATGTAGGGGATACAAACTATTTAGAATGACTCGAATATCTAACAACAATATGATAGGAACATCAGAAGCGTTTGGTAGAACTCATATATGGATTAAGATTAGGTTTAGGTTAAAAAAATAGGTTACTTTATTATTTATCTTTTTATACACACAAAGAGAGACATATTTAAATTATTTTTAATTTGTAATATGTCAAATGGTTTACTTATATAGTAGGTCACATCAACATTGATAATTATATAATTAATGGTGGGTTAACTTTGCACTAAATTAAAATTTTAACCATTTTATTATTATAATAACAATTAAAGGGAGTAGAGAAAAAGAGACAAGATTAATTTATAGTGATTGACTTTTTCACCGACTAAGTTCCACTTATGAATTCACTATTTCTTCCTTCAATGAGTTAAGGACAACTTTCTTTCTACAGGAGAAGAATTGAATATTAACTCTTTATAAATATTGTTCAAGGTTAAGAGGAATATTTACAAAGTGTACATACCCTAGGTAATTTCCTCAATTTTAACAATTATAATTAAAACACATAATAATTCTATATCTTTTACGTTAGAAATTAACAATATTTAGTTCATGTCCGATCTTGATAATAAATAAAAAAATGTTATTTCTACTTCCCTTGATTGGTAACCTAATTCTGTAAACACGTAGTCGTTTGACATGTAAAGAGAGCCACAACCCTTGGCGGATCTAGTTGGCCCAGAAGGGAAGTGCCAGTGGAAATAAAGAATACTAGAAGCTTAACAACAGAAGATAAACAAGAAACCAAGAACAGAAATCAAAATATATGTAAATATATCAAGGTCAACATTACAATATCGTATCACCTTACGCAATAAGCTCATCTCCTTGGGAGGTTGCCCGTTTTCTCTGTAAACAAGCAAAACTCGACTAGATAAGGCCCTCAGCACTATATAGTACGGACAACTGCGATATAGTAAAATATAGAACTTTCTCTACACGTACTTGTACCAAGAAAAGTAGAACCCTACACCTACAGATCCACACACCTGCATAATCGATTTGTTTTTTTTTATTCCTTTTTCACTAAACTAAAGGGTATTGTGCCATTGCGGTATCTTGACTTGTTTCATCCAACATAATCTTATTGACAAATTGGGTAGTGCCCGTGCAAATCTTTGGCACGTGTCGACATACGTTTTGCCATCAGCCTTCTATATCGAGAAGGCAAAGCAATAAAAATAACAAAAAGTTGGTTAAAGCTTATGTCCACTATAAGGCACAGGCTCTCTGCAATCCACTAACGATATAATGGAGCTCTATATTCGCCTATTGGTCTTCTTTTATTGTATGCTTTTTCCATAAAGGCAATGATTAAAATAATTCACCGAACTTTGAATGGTAGTATAATATATGTATTGTTTTACCATCGTTGAGAGACGTCTGGTGCTTGAGGTGGGCAAGTTTTGTGTTTACTTGAAAAGAAGCCACTCATGTGGAGCCAAGCTTAATTCTCCAATTTTGGTGGAATCCTATGGCTGTGATATGCAGCTTCCATGAACATACGTGTGTGTGGGTATATATATGTACAAGTAATCCGTTAGCTACTTTTTGCAACAGTAGCCTACATGTATACTTGAGGGTGTTGACCAATTACCATTAGGTAGAGTGCAAAAACCTGAAAGTTCACAGAACTTTCGACATTTGGGTAATATTTTTTCTTTGTGGCCATTTCTTGTTTGCTTGGAGCTGTCAACACAAAGTGACAACCCCTCTTAACACGATCCTTTGCATGTGGTCCTAAAACTCTGACTGCTATATAGGAATTGTTTGCCACCTTTGATTGGTCGTGGAACAACTTCCGATAAAGCTTGGAGCAATTTTTGGCATATATTTGTAGGTTATGGATACTGATTCGGGTTTGGGAATGCTATATGTCTTGTTAGGTTCAAGTACGACAACAGTACTACTGCTGCTAACTCTTAAAAAAAACTAGGTCCATAGTACCCGTAATAATATTGTTCAGGTTAGATACATGAATTCTCATTCATGCACCAAATCTAGGTGTTTGTCAACTTGTGCTCATCTCAACCTTCGTAATCTCGGATTATTGACAAAGCAAATGTAATCTGAAAATCTGGATAACGATGAAAATGGGTCAAGTCTGTTAAAAGAAGGAAGTTACACAACACTTAATTAATTTTATATTATATTTAATTACCATAAAATTAATAAACAAATTAAATGATATAAATATGACAATTTCTAGATTAACTGCTTGATTCCTTTTTTCTTGCAGTATTGCTAAGGATGAGCTAGTCTACAATTACAAACTTCTAAGTGCAGTTCAATAGATTTCCAAACTTTGCATGGTTAATATCGTGCTTATGTCAACCTGATTGAGATTGTTAAAGGCACCGCTTAGTAAGTTGGTCCCGAAAACCTAACAAATCATGATACAGTTAACAAATTAGGCACAATTTTAATGATTATCATATTTCATTTAAAGGAGAACAAATTAATTATATATATGATAGTGCCGCCTAGCCTATGACAAGATGCTGGTCCCAATTTTTTGTGAATCCACTGTACCTATTTTATGTAATAATCAACCAACAGTTGTAGTTGAAATATGTTTCAAAATAATAATAAAAATTTGTACAAGTAAAGCAAATTAGAAGTCAATTAGGTGTTCTTAAAAACAAATGTAGGCTTGTGGCTTAGAAAACTTGCGTGTGCATTTGTCTCACTAAATAAGGAGACCAAAAGGCCAAGATGATTCCTTTTTGTAGCCAAAAAAGAAATCAAAGTTGGGAAGAAATGGACTAATAACAAATACAAGAGGGCAAAGTGGAAATAGACAGACATTGATGTTGATAGCCACCTAAGGAGCTAGCAAGTTATTTGCATAGGTCAAGGAAGATATTGCTTTCATAAAAATGGAAGAAAAAAAGATTTTGCTAAAAAAATATTGATATGGAATATGAACAAAAATGAGAGGTTTAAATAGGAATGACAATGACCCATTATTTAATTTCACTAATTATTGATTGAACCTATAAATTATATATTAATTAGTGGGAGACTTAGGGTTACATATCAATTAATGTTATGTTCTAAAGAGGTAAAGAGAACAATTAACACTAAGAGAGAAAAGAGGAATATTGTGATTTTCAATTGCTTGATGAAAACGAATTTACTTTAAGGTGTATAAAGTGGAAATTGAAAGAAATTTTTTCATTTTTTGGTTGGTATAATTCAACAGATTATTCTTCAAGGGGAGCAGAGTTGCTAGAGCTAGTGTATTATGATGTTTGTGAAGGTGTACCCTACTTTATGTCTTTCATTGATAACGATTCAAGAAAAGTCTAGTTTTATTATTTAAAATCTAAAGATCAAGTTCTTAATGCTTTTATATAATTTTAGGATGTGATAGAGAGACATACAAGGAAAAAATAAAATGCATTTAAAATGATACTAATGGTAAGTATAAAGGCCATTTGACACCTATTATAGATCACAAAGCATTTTAAATTGAAAGAAACCTTTTAAAATTCCACAATTAAATGGTTTGGATGAAAGAATGACAAAAATATAGTTAAGAGAGTCAAGTGTTTGCATTTAAAGGTAAAAGTTATCAAAAACCACTTTTTAGTGAATTATATTAACTATTGCACATGTGATTAATATGTTTCCTAATTATTCATTAAATGGTGATGTTCCTCACATGGTTTAGTTTAAAAAGAATGTTTCATATGTCATTTGTGGATGAGAAATTGAAGTTAGATTCCAAAAGACACAATGCATCTTTCTTGGTTATAATTAAGATGAATTTGAGTACTAGTTGTATGATCCAATTAAGGAAAAACTTTTTAATAGTAGATTTGTAGTATTCATGGAAGATCAAACCAGAAAGGTGGATAATACAAAGTATAAAGGTAATAGTACCTCTACGAGTACGGATCCATTTCTTATTGGAGATGATACAGATAATTAAGAGTTGATTCTCACAACTCCACTAGTAACTCCACTCAGGAGCCTATCAAAGAACAACAGCATATCACTATATACTCTATTAATGAGCATATATAATTGGCTAATGATAGAGACCCTAAATATTGTAAGGAGGCTATAGAGTATAATTAGAAGGAAAAATGAGTTGATGTTAGGAAAGATGAAACGAATTTTGCGTGAAAATGATACCTTTGAATAAGTGAAATTATATAAAAGTAACAAAACCTTAAACAACATGTATATTTATAAGTTGAAACATGATAATATTGCTCCTTATTCGCAATATAAGGCTAAATTGATTGTAAAGGGTTTTAGTTAATAAAAAGGTTTGTTGCTTATATTTGCGAGGAGGAGTAATTTCTTAGCAATCTAAGGCTACAAAAAGTTTTGCTTTATTAACTATAGAGTCGAGTTTATTGTAGTGATTGGACCATGTAAAAAAAAATGGATGACGAAATGTGATCAAAAGCTTTGTTTTTCATACGAGAAGTTTGTATAATTATATGATATCCAAATTGATATTTATTTTAAAAAGAGTTCAACTTTCAATGTTAAGTCCAAATATATTAATATGAGGTATCACTGAAAATGAGATATTCTTACTAATAAAACTTTAAAACTAGAAAAGGTTCACTCTAATGATTGCTCTAATAATTTGATAAAGGCTTTACTGACTAACAAGAAAAATAGGAACTTTTTTTTATTACATTAGGTATCCCTGGCTTAGTCAGACTAATCCTAAGCCCCTACGACACCACCTCAAGAGCCTAGATGATGTAAATCTGGAACTCCAAGATCCCTCAGATTCTTACGTAACCTGTACACTTCTGCGTACAAAGAATCTTCACACACTTTAGATTGTTCAGCTGATGATTGATCACTGGCTCCCCTCTGCTCAGCATTAGGTTCCCATCAGCCCCCAGGTTCCCTAGCAGCTCCAACTCCCACACTGTCGCTGGAAGCGAGGCGTCCGTAATTGATCCGATCAAGGAGCTTTGTCAAGGGGGCTAGAGGATCATTAATAGGAAACATGCCTACCTCCCCTCCTTTGGCGTGACTCGAACTCAAGACTTCCTTGGAGAGGAGAGCCTTAAGGGTGGAATCTGGACCAATTGGTCCACCCCTCGTTGTGAAATAGGAACTTGTTTTATGCTCATTGGGATGGCAAGCAAATCTATATAATTAGGATGGAGAGATTTTTTGGATTTCATGGGTTTCTTTTTATGTGGAAAAAATCTAAGATCATTAATTATTGTTTAAACCTACAATTTATATATTAAAGGAGACCTAAAGCTACATATCTGTTATTTTTGTACTTAAAAGAAGTGAAAAGAACGACAATAATTACAACAATTTGTATTTTCTAGTTGCATTTATATGAAAATATGAACAATATATTTTAATGCATCATCTGCATTCTCTAATTATCCAGATTGTCAATTCAGCAAGACTTCAACTAGGTGTTGATGAAGATGATAATGATGATCTGCATTCTTTAATTATTGGATGACCAAAATTTTTGAAAAATGGATAGATTAGACATCAAATTATATTATAAATGATATTGTTTAATTTCAAAGTCTATAGTTGGAGTTATAAGTCATGCCATTCGAATCTTAAAAACTTTTTTTTAAAAATTGCACTTTTCTATTTTTTAAGTTTTTTTAAGTTTAATATTTTTTGTGTTAAGATTCAATCTTTTTTCCTTATACTTAGGCGAAAGGTGAAAGGTCCAATTTGTCCCTTAACATTTGGTAAAAATTTTAAGATGACCATGTTATTATCTTTGATACTCGTTTATCTCTTAACACTTTCAAAATAGAATAATTAGGCCAAAAATGCTCACCTGTCACCCCTTTGTCGAATATATGTTACTTCCCTGTTAACTTGTGTTAATTGGGCATGTCAGATAAGGTCAACTATCATAAATATTTTTTATTTTTATTTAACTATTTTCAAAAAATAAAACTCAAAATTTCTTTTAAAACCTAACCATGATTACCTCTATCCCTAATTTTCTTATATTTTCCCTAATTTGTAGCAAATTTGTAGTGATTTATTTGAGACAACATCCATCTATACCATTTCCATTCTCCATGTAATTTGAATCCGTTAAGTCATGATCCATTTATCTTCCAAAGTATGTTCATCATCAATCTCATTGCTCTCGTCATTCTTTTTTATCTTTATTGACCTTTTGATTTTGAGGAATAGTTGTTGGAGTTCCTTCCTCACAACTGCAAGACAATGGGTTCTTATGAAACTCACACTTTTCAAGCTTTATCCCATTTTGCTCTCTCATAAACACGGTTTGGAAAAGATGTACCTTTGACCTAAATTCTTCCCATACCATATTGTTTCTGTTCATAAACAATTTGTATATATTTTTGAAATAAATAACATGTGATTTTGATCTGTAAAGAATCTTATTAAAATTATGGCCATATTTTTATTGTTGTTTGTAAAAAAAACATAATTTCATCACAAACAATAAAGTCCAATGCAACTACGCAAGATAAAAATGGTGCCAACTCCTCCTTGCTAGCTAAAGTCTCTTTTGATTAAAGATTGGGAAAAATAGCTTTAAATGGCACTAATGTCTCCTTGCCTATGTACACTTCTCTAGAAACAACATAAAAATGAACATCACTTCCATAACCCACGACCTTCAACATAAGACCTACTTCTCCTAAACCCGTAGGTATAGGACTTTACTACAAATTAGGCAAAATAACAAAATAGGGATAGATACAATTAGAATTAGGTTTTAGGAGAAAACTTTTGAAAAAATAGTTAAAAATAAGAAATTAATATAACCATATTTGGCATACCCAGCTAGCACAACTTAACAGGGAAGTAACATTCATCTGATGAAATGGTGACGGAGTGATCATTTTTGGACAAATTACTCTACTTAGTAAGCGTTAAAGGGTAAACTAATATAAAAGATAATGAGACTTTTCGTCAAACATTAAGGAGCAAATTGAATCTTTTGCCTTAAACTTATTGAAGATAAAATTTTGTAACTATTTTTAATATGATGAAACTATTTTGAGTGGACTCTTTTAGTTTTGTAGTTTTTATTTTTTTATTTGAAGAGATTTTATACATTAAGCTTTGAAATTTTGAGTATTAATTTTTATTTTCATATTAATTCTTAAATTAGGGTATTATTTGACAATTATTTATATTTTCTCATAGGTTCAAACTATGGATTATTTTAATAGATCCTTTCCTAACACAATGAAATGTTAAAAGCTCTGTTCTTATTTCACATTATTTATCAACTCTTTCTTTTAAGTTGAAAATGGTCTTCTTTTTAATATATTCAACCACAAAATTTACCAATTAATTGGCCTAAAATTTTTCTAAATGAATCATATAATATTTAAAATACATACTATAATTATTTATCTAAAAAAATTCAATTCTAATAAAAATATTCGCTTATCACTAGACTAAACTCTTAATATGTTTGATCACCCTTAATAATTTTCATTTGTAATAAATAAGAGTTGAGATGTCCTAAGAAAGAATGTATAGGAAGATTCCTTTTTTTGGAAGGTACTACATTTTAATGCACAAAGTAAACAGATACACAAATTTGCAATTTAGTTTACCAATGTTCCATACTTAAATTCAATTTGTTTTAAAAATAAGCAAATCATCCATAAGTATTCTCACAAAATAAGGTTAAGGTCTAAGGTCTAATGTAAGCTATACAAATTCCCCATATCCAACGTCTCAAAATAGAAGTGCCCTTCAGATGCCAAATATAAATGTCCATATGCTAAAAATTGTCGGTTTATGCCTCACAGTCAATCGACTGGTTGTAGTTTAGTAAAAAATAATTTAAAGATATTCTTTATCTTATACATGTTTAGATGTATATGATAAAATTCATGAGATAATTATACATTGTAAATAAAATTATAATTATGTGATTCATATTGCATTTATGTATTATTTCTAAAGTATTCTTATTCATTGTTATACTAAGACTGAACATTAATAGAATGTAAAAGAAACTAACAACGTTATGTTTTCCTTATGAAGAAAGCAGTTGATCTCATAAATTAAATTATGAAGATACTTAAACAACCGTGTAAGTATTTATTAGAGAACAAGTTCACTAAACTAACTTGATATGAGAAATTCATTTGAAACATTACTTATATGTATATGAACATTTTTATTATGATAATTGTACAAGTGATCCTTTGGCTTGAGGCTTTCAAAGTTATCTTTTTAGGAATTACTATATTTTGATACTACTTATGACTTATTTTAACCAAAAGTAGTTCATTCGGTAGCCATTAGATGTGGAATGAAATACAAAGAGGCATTTGTATGATCAATGTAGGATTCATCACTCTAAAATAATTAACAATAATGTTTTGTTGTTCTTGATTAGTATAGATTCAAAAAATCCTTAGCCAAGGTAAAATAATGTTTTGTAAATAGTTTACAAATGTCATTAATATTCAATAACTAATGGCAAAGAACTAAAATGATCGGTCACTACCACTTTGGGTGGCCATGATGTGTTGCTAAACGTTAATCTTGATCTATGATTATAAATTATTTAATTGAAAAATTAAAGATAAATTAAAAGAATTTTTAATTTATCTAATTCTAATTATGAATTAGAATTATCATCTATAATCATTGTATCATATTTGAGAACCTTATGGGTCTCACATAATGAACGAGTCAAAGAGAGTAAAGAAATTTTAATCAAGTTGGACTTGATTATAAAGTTTAAGAATCTTTATAATTAAATATGAAATATTTAATGAACAAAGATCAATATGAAATATTGGATTTCATTTGGGTATAATTAGTATTTAATTCTAATTATTTGTAATTCTAATTTAATTTTAATTTTAATTAAAATTTAATTTCAATTAAATTACTATAAAATATCAAAAACTTATTATAAATAGACTTAAGCTCTAATAGAGTTACAACTTCTTGCTTACACTACAAGAAAAATGTGGATTAGCGACGGAAATTTAGCGACGGAACATATACCGTTGGTAATTAGCGACGGAACGCATATTTCCGTCGCTAAAATTGAGTGATTTACCGA
>JANIHY010000208.1:11858641-11870898 GCA_027479065.1 Erythroxylum brevipes
TAAAATTAGATAAATTAGATTTACTTGTACTAAAAATTGTCACATGCTAAATTATGGTGTATATATATAGATATATATATACATACACAAAAACAATATGAAAATGATTTTGCAATTAAAACTCTTTTGTCAAAACTTTATATATTCTTGCCATATATCTAAAATTTCTAAATTCCACCTTAGATGCCTTGTACATGGTAGCAGATAGAGTTATGATCAAATTACGATCATACATATCCCAAAGTAACTATCATCAATGGAGCTTGAAAAACTAATGCTAACTGAATGGATCATTAATTACCAAAAAGTGTTACATGCTCCTCATCAACACTTTATCCACACCACCACTCCTCCTATACTAAAGACCTTATAAGACAGAAATGAAGATCAACCTGGACCCTCAATTACATCTGGTCCTATTTTGATAGTTCAATCGATGTTCTCACATACAAAAGAAAAAATGGACCTCCGATCCATTACTTCAGACCAGATGGAGAACCTACCTATGTGTAGCCATCATCGTTGGTGTTGTTTACACCAGTGAATCAAGAAGGGCTCTTCTCTCTATGACTCCCAAGCTCATGAATATTTCACTGATAAGCCTCGTTGAAGTTGTACCAAAGATTTCTAGCCTATATATCAATCAAAATAATTAATAGAACATATCATCCATAAGAGATCAAGGATAAACAAAGATTGATTGTAGTGTAAATTCCAGGTATGCTAGCTAAGACACAAGCCCTTTCTCCTTGACGAGTGTCAACTTTCAAAGCCTACCTCTTAGGAATTTAAACTCTCCAATCTTTCTTCATTTAACAAAGATCTCAAATAGGACACATGTTTAAGACTTTTTGATACATAGGATCCTCTTAAAGGGGCGAGTGTAGAGCATAATTGTCTTTTTGTTTAACCAAGACTACATTACTCAAGACTCTTGAGTTACCCCTGGGCAGAGGGCATATAGGGAGTACATCAATAAGGTATGTAGTGTTGTTTACACTAATGAATTGAAAAGGGCTCTTCTTGCTGTGACTCCTAGGTTTGTGGACTATTTTACCAATAAGTCTCACTGGAGTTGTATCATGGATTTGCAGCCTATATACTAGTCAAAGTAATTGATAAAACATATTATCTATAAGAGATCAACGATAAACAAAGATTGATTGTAGTGTAAATTTAAGATATGTAAGTCGAGACACAAGTCCTTTCTCCTTAGCGGATGTCAACTCTCAAGGCCCCTGGCTCTTAGAAATTTACACTCTCCAATCGTTTGGAATAGTGTGGTCTTATAGCTACTTCCACATAGCAATATGTTAAGTTAGAAATTCTAAATGAGCTCGTCTCTCTTTAGAGAGGATACAATTATACACATCTTTTTGTTCGAGCTATTCTTCTTGTTCTCACTCTCCATGGAAGAAAAGACATTCCTGTTACAACCAAGATCTCTCTTCTTGACACTGCCTATATTACGTACCAAAATGTCTTAATTAGTACTCTAATTATTATTTTACTGACAACCCTCAATAATGGAAGTATTATTTCCACTATTATCCCAAATTTTAATATCATGTTGGATGATCCTACTTTATTTGAACGACTTTAAGTCCAAATTACAAGAACACTTATGATAATTTGAAAAACCTAAATCAAATATATATTTTAGGAAGTAAGAAAAACTAAACTAAGCATGGCAATATAAAAAGTAAAAAAAAGAAAACACAATGTTAATTTAAAACTTATAAATACAAGAACATTAGTAAATATGTCTAATTAATAGTTTAATTTTGATATTGGCATTTTTATTTCATATTATTGACCTTTGCCAAAACTACTTTAAATAAATACTCTCATACCTTATTTTTGACTTTCTCTACACTTCAAACATTTAGGTCTTATTTGATAATCAACTGATTGTATTAGTTGTTAACTGATTCTATCAGCTATTAGCTGATAGTGAATTGTATTAACTGGTTTGATTAGTATATAACATTAGTTGTTTATTAAAGATATTTAATAAAATTAATTACTTATATATAAAATAATTTATAAAAGCATGACTTCAAAATGGTAATAAATGAAAGGATATAATTGACGTTAAAATGGATTATTTGGTGGTCTCATTCGAATGGATTTGGTATATGCAAAAGGCCCAATCCAAAGCTGTTGAGGTTAGTGGGACCCAAACGATTGCCGATTTCAGACCGGAACGTACCTCGTGAGTCGTGTCTGTGTTTGATCTATGCTTCTAGAACATATATATATATATATAGATTTCGTTATCCCAATTTATCGATTTTTTATTAAAAAGAAAAAAGAAATAAGGCCCAAACCCAAAAGTTAGGTTTTGTTAACTTTTAAATCCAATCAACGAAATTGGAAGAACGGATTGAATCTTGGTCTCCGCTTCTTCTTCTTCTTCTTCTTCTTCTGCTCCTACTTCTCAAGCTCAATTATTGTAGTTAGTTAGTGTGTTTGTTGGTGTTATTTGTTAGTTCATTTCTGATTTTTCAATTAAGCGTTTCGTCAACGTTAATTGTGGACGACGATAACGACAGCGACAACGACAGCGACGGCGATCTCTCCTCCTCTGTTTCTTTCCAGAATAAAGCACGAAATACTAAGACAGAGATTCAATTTTGTTCTTTCTAGGTACTTAATCATCTGTTTTCCCTTTCTTTTTATTCTTTCGGTTTCGTTTCTCTTAGTTTCTTGATATTTCTCTTTATTCAGTCACAGGCTGATCTGATCGTCGGCGTTATCATTTTTTCTTATGTCGAGAATTGGACTCTGCAGCTCATGTGTAAGCTCTCAATTGTCGATTTCACTCTAAATTTTGAGAAAATTTTCAAGAATCTGGTGTTTGCTTGTTCCAATCACTGAGAAGAAACGATAAGGATAGAGAAATGGTGAAGCGTGGGGGTGTGTTGAGGAATAATAATATCAATCTTACTGTTAATACTGACAACATTAATATTCCTCCTCCTTCTCCGGCTGGTACTGGCGGTGGCAGTAACAATAAGTCTCGGAGGTTGGGATTGTGTAACCAAATAGGTAGCCAACATTCTTCCCCTGTTGTTTTCCCCGAGAAACGTAGCAAAAAGTCCAAGGCTTCTTCTAAACGTGTGGATAGTCCTACCCGTGATAAAGCGGGTGCAGATGAAATTCGGATTGATATAGGAGTAGGTGGAGGGATTGCGGCTGCCGGAGGAGATGAAAAGTCTGATTTGTTGGGATTTGTTGTATTCTCTGGCAAGCTTTCCTTAGATAAGAGAGAACCATCTTCCCGTGATAATCCTACCAGCAGCCAGAATTCTTCAGATGTTTCAATTCAAGATGCTGTAGAAGCTAAGCTTACCAGCAAGGGTTTAGTTTGGGGCTCTCGCATGCTCAGTCTTGATGATGTCGTATCGGTATGTGTTTTCCTTCTTTTGTATCATAATGGATATTTGATGCCTAGAATGCCTATACCACTATTTTATTTGGCACTCTTGCAGGTGTCTTACAATGTTGGTGTCCGATATTTTACTGTGCATTCTTATCCAACCAAAAGGAGTTCATATGGTCTATCATGTTTTATCAAGCCCAAACGAAGTCGTAAAGACTATCGTTTCTTGGCTTCCAATGTTGAAGAGGCACTTCAGTGGGTTGGTGGGTTTGCGGACCAGCATTGTTTTGTCAACTGTCTGCCTCATCCATTGGTTTCTTCAAAGAAGCAGGCTTCCTCGGAGTTAATTCCCACTGAAACTCCTCCAGAGTTGCTATTCAGGTGCAAGAGTCCACCCAAGATGCTTGTCATATTAAATCCACGTTCAGGGCATGGTCGTTCAAGTAAAGTTTTCCATGACATTGTAGAACCAATTTTTAAGGTCTGTGTTGTTTCAGCTCTGGATTCTCAGCACATCATTTCCAGTATTGCAATCATGTACAAAACTGACGCCTCATGAATTCATGCATGTGGGACCTGAATTACCTAATTGTTCCTATGTTTCTGTACTGCTGTTTTCATAGTTTCTCATGTTTCTTTATATCTCTGCAGTCGGCAAAATAACGAGTTTAATCATAAAGTTCTTGTCCATGAGCTTCTCTTTTTCTTGACCTTGTATTTTAGAATCTCTGATTTTGTGAGTTTGTAATTTGAGGAGCTAGCTTTCTACAACAAAACTGAGCTTTGAATGAAGACCATTTAGACCTTTGAGGTGCTACAAACTTTTGAAAAGGCCTGATTGCACTATTAGTATTATCATGGTACTGTAGTTCCATCAGAACCTTTGTGCTTCAATGCATCGGAAATGAAGTCATTGTTAGAACCAAATATGCTGACAAAAATAGTTATCCTGAATCACGGCATACTATTGAAATGATTGTGAAATTTTGAATGGGTGTAGTGGCTTTGCCAATTTCTGGAGTTGTGCAATTTTTTTTTGGAGAACTTAAGTGTCACGTTGTCTTTTCTTTTTCTTTTTGCTTATAAGTTTTAAATAAGCAAAGTTGGTAGATGATCTAAGGCACCGATCCAGCACAATACATGTTGGTTTCTGGCTTGATAATCTGATGATTCCTTTACTTTCTTAGTTTTCCCCACTTTTGACATGAGATATTCTTGCTTCTCTCTGATCATATCGAGTTCAGCTCAGTCTATGCACAAAAAAATGATTTAATTGGTACATGAGCAATCCTACCTGGTCTCATGAAGCATCGTTGTTAGTTTTGACAAAATTGCAGTCTGCCCTTGAAAACTACCACAAAAACTATTTACAAGTGAGACCTTTTGTTTTGTGTCAATGACACAGTGGTTTGCTTCTGAGATAAAGCTCTATGATGAAATTAGCGTTACAACCAGGTCCTAATAATGTAGACATTGCCATGAAGGTCTATGGTGTTTTCTTCTTATAAGCTAATTACATAAGCTTGGTATGTGCATACCTCTTTTATAGTATTTTTCTTTTCGTTACATGTTCCTCACGAGTAGGTAACAACTTGTCAGAACTTTTCTTAATAAATTTTTCATTTAAATGATCATATTCAAAGTGTAAACCATTACAGCTTGCAGGGTTTAAATTGGAGGTAGTCAAAACAACATCAGCTGGTCATGCTAGGAATCTTGCATCCAGTGTTGACATCAGCACATGTCCTGATGGTACTTTCACCGGGCACACTATTTGTATATTTTTTTTCATGGATTTCCAACACTTTCTAACGATTTTGGTCACTTAAACATTTATATTTGTATCATGTTTGTTAACTCAGGGATCATATGTGTTGGTGGCGATGGAATCATCAATGAGGTTGGTCAACAAATTTTGCTTTTTCTATCAATTTGTGGTCTTACTTCTCTATTAACTATCCCGATCCCGTGGCCCTTTAGAGAAAAGTAAAGCAAGAATAATGCATGGAATGACCACACTTTAAAAGTGATTTCAAGCTGCCGGGATTAATTAAAATGCAATTTCAGTATGACTTGTTTAGACTTATTTTCTGCAAGCACTTTTAACACTTTTTGGCTTTATTTTTTCATGGTGGGAGGAAAAAACATGGCCTTTGTTCAAATTCTTCCATGGTGATTATAAGGATCTTTATCTGGGTGGTGAATATGAGGATATCTAGATACTAAAAATGCGAAGTGAATTTACTTTTTTTAGTATGTTAAAATGCATTAGGCATTTCGGGTGATTTCTTCTTTCTATATGCTAATCAAATTATTTGACCCTGATTATGCAGGTTCTAAATGGCCTTCTTAGTAGAGAAAATCAGAAAGAGGGAATTTCCATACCAATTGGAATCATTCCTGCTGGTTCAGATAACTCACTTGTTTGGACTGTTCTAGGAGTAAGAGATCCAATTTCTGCAGCCATAGCTATTGTGAAGGTACTTTTCAGTGTTCTAAGATTGGATTTTGCAGTCCTGATTGCCAGATTTTTAACTTTCAAATTGGGACCATACTTTCTTCGTTTTTGTCATCTATTTAATCCCTTAGTTTCACATTGCAGACCAGAATAAACAAATTAATAATTGCCCTTGCAATTTGTGTTACATCAAGGATTATGGGTGAATATTAAACTTAATCTGCACATAGCATAGTAAGGCATTTGGCAATTTAGATAATGTATAAAGAAATTTAGGATTGAGGTTTGAAGTTACTTAATTTTCTGTGCTAATTATGGGGATGCTTTTCTTTCTGGGTTTCTCTTCCCCAATACTTATAAAGCCAGCCTAAGCCCTTAGATGATGCTAGATTGTCTTACTCATTAGTCCAGACTCCTGTGCCCAACCACTTGAAAATTTCCCATATGAACAGGAAGACCTATGAGGGCCGGGTTATTCCAGTTCAAGATAATGGGACCAAGTGTCTTAAGTTCATGAGCCAAGAGGTAGATAAAGCTTTTGGGACTTCTTATAACAATTCTGCCCTATTGATGAGTGGTTAGTGAAGAATATTGCATCCCAGTTGCCTTCTGTGCTGATCCAAATAGAAAGCTTTTGAGTTCTTCAAAATTATCTTGTTCTTCAAAGGAAAGCTGTTGTCCGTGCTTGTATAAGTCAAGTTGTGGATTGTGTTCATTAAGTTCCGAAATCTGGATAAATATCATTTCTGTTATTTCAATCACTTTATTTTTGTTGGTTACAGGGTGGTCTTTCTGCTACGGATGTTTTTGCTGTTGAGTGGATTCAGACAGGAATGGTTCATTATGGGATGACTGTCTCGTATTATGGTTTTGTTAGTGATGGTAAGTTATATTCTGATGGCTGTTCTTGATAATGCTTGACCCCAGTTATGAAGTTTAAGTTTTGAGTTTTTGAAAAGCTAATCATGCCACCTACATGACAGATCTAAAACTTTTTCAATCTGTACAAACATGGATCTGATGTCCTTTAATTTAAGATTTGTATTGCTAATAAACTAGGTATCCAAATTGTGAGTGTAATTATTATTTCTTGATAAATCAAACAGGAAAGATGGTTTTAACACCAAAAGTAGAAGTCCTTTTCCTTATTTCTTATATGACATTTTCCTTTGATTAACTAATCAGGATGATTAAAACCCAGTTGGTTGATGGACAGGTTTCCCTGTTTTATTTGTTGTGCATGAACTCGGCATTGATGATTGAAGCAATTTTAGGTCTCCCTTTTAACGTTTGGAAAGTTCATGAAATTCATTATCTTGACTTGTTTTACATTTGCACCATCCTATGCAGGCCATGCCAGCCAAGGTAGGCTTGACAGATTTCTGGGTTCATTTATGAGCATTCTATGTTATTAGTAAAGGCCTCAAAATCCTTAATCAAAGAATTTGATGAATTACATTATACCCTAGAAGAGTGGTTTTCGGGTGAACAATATGATTTTTCATTTAGGTTTTAAGAATTAGGTGCAATGAAAGAAAAGAATATTCTGTTAGGATGCCTACAACTACTTGAGTTGTATTCTGTTAGGGGTGCCTACATCTACTTGAGTTGGTTTACTTTTCTTCATTTTGTTACGGGTGTTTCAACCTCAGGTGGCAGCATGGATCACCGGTTGAGATTGTGTTTATGTTCTTTAGCCCTCTATTTAACATATTTTATGAAAGATTGTAGACAAAGATCATAAATTCTGCGCATATGATAGGTAATTTAGAGTTCATGAAATTAAAATTAATTGGGCACCTATTTATATGTTTCTTGTGCTGCAGTTCTGGAACTTTCTGAGAAATATCAGAAGCGATTTGGTCCTCTGCGTTATTTTGTTGCCGGAGTTTTGAAATTCTTATGCTTACCAAAGTATAGCTATGATGTGGAATATGTTCCGGCATCGAAGGAGGATCTTGTAGCTAAACAGTCAGCTGAGCGGGAGGTGGTTGATATCTCCGACCTCTACACAGATATTATGAGGAGATCAAACACAGATAGAATTCCGCGAGCCTCAAGTTTATCAAGCATTGACTCAATAATGAGTCCTAATCGGATATCTGGAGGGGACTTGGAAACCTGTAGTAGTGCTCATGCTAGTACCGAACCATCTGAATATGTGCGTGGTCTTGATCCAAAAGCAAAACGCCTGTCATCTGGGAGGAATAACATAACATCAGAGCCAGAAGTTATTCATCCTCAGATACAACTGTCAACCACTCCGAACTGGCCGAGGACAAGGTCAAAGTCAAGGACAGATAAAGGATGGAGTGGATTGGCTACTTCACATGATCCTTCTAGATGTTCTTGGGGAAATACTGGGACAAATGATAGAGAGGATATATCTTCTACATTGTCTGATCCAGGCCCAATTTGGGATGCTGAACCAAAATGGGATACCGAGCCAAAATGGGATACTGAGCCAACTTGGGATGTGGAAAAGCCTATTGAATTGCCAGGGCCACCTAATGTTCTTGAGGTAGGATCAAAGAAGGAATTCATGCCACAACTTGATGATAAATTGGAAATAAGAAAGGGACAGTTTCTTGGCATCATGGTCTGCAATCATGCTTGCAAAACTGTCCAGAGTTCTCAGGTGGTTGCACCAAGGGCGGAACATGATGATAATGCGATGGATATGCTGTTAGTTCATGGTACTGGGAGGCTAAGGTTGATGAGATTTTTCTTGCTACTGCAGATGGGTCGTCATCTTTCACTGCCATATGTTGAGTATATCAAGGTATGAATGTGACTACTGTGGTTATTTAAACTAGTTATGAAGCACAGAACTTTGAAATTTGGGCCAATTAATGGTAGTCTTGCATTAAGGTACATTTGGCATTGGGAGGAATGAATGGATGCCTTTTTTTTTGACAACTCATAACTTGTCCCCCCTTCGTCTCCATAATTGAGAACCCATTAGGATGCTGGGTAGATAGAGACAATAGAACATGTTACGGTTCATACATTTGACATATCATGGTGTTATTGTTGTTTTCGACTATACTGTCATCAACACCATCTTGTAACCTCCAATATTGTATAGTTTACTCCATACCCAAATTAGAAGAATTTTCCACCATCACGGCTATGGCTACCACCACACAACTTTTGAGCATTTAAATTGCCTCCATGTGGATACAGTGACACCTTTTCCATTATATTAACAACAAAACAGCTTTCAATACCTGCTCTGAAATCATTACCAATTTCCCATACTGTAGGTGCTCTACCCATATCCCACTTCTGACATCTTTTCAGTTCCTGGTCCTCTCTCCCACACTGAACCAGCCCAAGCCAACAGCAAACGACAATTAGCTTAATAAACAAGATAACATATTTGACTACATATCCACTACTCTGTTATTACCAAAGTTCTACAACCTTCTATGAATAGAACAGAAATTAAAAGAGTTTGTTTGACATTGTTTAATTTAGAGTTGTAAACTCAAGGAAAATGTTCCACAGTTGCATTGAACTATACAGCATTCGTAATTAGTGTTTAATCTCGTGGGTTACCTCTTGTACACCAAGGCAATAAGTGAATTGAAGGAAAACCCTGCACATTGGTGACAAGTTGGACCTTGTATAACTGCTTCGTTTCCAGGTAGAATGCATATTTGGAAAACTTATGGTATTGAACTTCTTACATACACCTTTAAGATTCATGCCAAATGTACTCTTAGGTCAGAAACCAATCATTTATTGTATGCAAAACTTGACATGTTAATTTAATTGAAGGTGACATCGACACAGGTTGCTTTTACTCCCCAAAAAACTGTATTGATCTCTTTCCATTTTAGATGCATCTCTTTATGACTACATGCGAAGGCATGTTTGGTCAATGGGATTAGAAACGGGATTTTCATTGTTTAGACATCGTGTCTGAGGTAATATAGCTCTCATTCACTTTTGCGAAAATTGAGACTCAAACGTGAGTGGGAGGTGACAAACATATAGTTTTGTCAAATGATAGAAAATATTCATGTCACATTAAAAATATATATACAACAGAACAATAAAATATTAAACTTTGTGACTATGACCTTGTGAATTTTGGTATCACGCCTGTCGTCCTTCTGTTTTTTCTTTTTTGCTTTACCGAAAACTGATGCTGTTCCCATTATTTCCGTTTAGAAAACTCATCCATAGCCAAAGACTTTTGTAAAGGTTCCTGGTCTTGTAAATCATCATTTGAAGATCTGGAAACAGAAAAAGGAAATGGGAAGTATACAACTTCTTGTTGATTTCTTTCCTCGTGATTCTAAGACTTAGTGGGCAAAACTCAATCATTTGCATAATTTATTTCCTCATATCCATTACCCCACACCCCCACCATTACTCTCTAGCTGAAAGCATCGTCAGAAACTGTGTATATACCTGCCTTAAGTGCACTCACTGATGCATTTCAACCTGATGAGAATTTTTGCATAATTTTCTAACTTTATCTACCAACAGGTAAAGTCTGTTAGGATTAAAGCTGGGAAGCATACCCACAATGGTTGTGGCATTGATGGTGAGCTGTTTCCGCTTGATGGGCAAGTAATCTCTTTTTTGCTACCAGAGCAGTGCCGACTTATTGGTCGCTCATCCTAGGCATGAGAAGATAACAAGCATGATTTCTTGTACCTTTATCCCGTTGAAAGGCCACGAGGGGCAGTGGTTACTCTTTTTGTATAATGGTCGTGGTGTATTATAGAGCATCCTTTTCACTTCTTGAGTGTCCTTTTGTACTCCTCCATTTGAAACAATGATTTGAACAAACCCCTCAGAGTTGCACCAATACCTGTGCGAGGTGTATGTAAATTCAAAGTTGCATGTTAGTTTTTCTTGGCTCTTGCCTTTTGTCCCATTATGTACTCTTCACCTCCTATGTGGTTGGCATGTGTTTTCAATGTATTGAAAAAAATCTACATTTGTTTGCCGAATGTTCTATGATCATCGTTGAAATTGTTTCCTCAAGTTTCTTTCTGCTTACTCTCCTGTTTAATCAGCATGCCTACAAAGGCCTCGCACGGATGCTGTTCAATCCCATCAAAAAGTGGCTGGAGTGTACAATCTTCTTGTGATTTTTCTATTTCATTTCCTATAAGATTGATAAGAAATTATACAAATTGAACTTTGTTTTCTTTATAAAAATAAAATTATTAATTTGAAACCCTTTTTATTCTTTCCATCGTACTAACTTATCAATGTTATCATCCAACTAAAGTCTTTTATTATAAAATTGGGTAATTCACAAGAATAAGCAAGACTTTACTATTTACTCCTTAAGTAATTAAATAATTAACATATGTTATTTTGCTAATATGTTACGGGTTTTAGTGCTTCTTGTAATAAAATTATGTTGTCATCTTTTGTTACGTTTTAACTAAACATAAGAAAGAAAAAGGTTATGCTTCTATCACGTATTAATAATAGAAATCAACAAAAAAAGAGACTTTCTAGTCACGAATTTATATTGTAAATGTTTATACATGTTGACAAAGATGTCGGTGGATCCTTGTTATTAATTTTAACACATTGAGACACTTATGATATTTTTGGATATTTTTTGGTACTATTCTTTTTAATCCCACATTTTAATTGTTTGTAATCATCATTATAATGGTGTTAACTGAAATGTGTTTTGTTTATGAATCTATTTTACGATTTTTGTTAATTTAATAGTTGCTTTGAAAGATGATTCGATGGAGACTTGTTATTTTCGGTACTCGGAGGAGCCATTATAGTATGATGGAGACAAAAAATTAGTGTATAACTTTGGCACAGTGAGGTGCATAAATTGAATTATGTAATAGTTGTTTTTTTTATACGTTAGAAAATTTTTAAATGGAATATTGGACCACATATATTTTTTTATTTTTTATTTTCTTAGGAAGTGAAATCCCATTAAAAGGAAATATGAGGACAAATTGGTGGATAAATTTCATTTTTCTATATTGGTGGAAGAAAATTTTAGTGCATTAACTTAAACAAATTATGCTAATTTAGTGTTGTGAATACTGTTAAGTATAATTAGTATGATAGGTTAGATAAAGCCTCTATTTAGATGGGCTTATCCTAATAGAGCTTTTGTCAGTAGAGGTTTTTTTAAAGATCTTTTCTGAAAAGAATTTTTTTAAGAAGCCAGTTGACTATTTTGCTGTCATTTAAAAAGGAGCATTTTTGAAAGAGCTCCATACAATAGAATTTTTGGCAACATAAAATTAAAAAGTACTTTTAATTTTATCTATATTTTATTTTGTAATAAAAATTATTTATGCATATAAATATTATTTAAAGTATATTAAACAATATACAAAGTACAATATATTAATTATTATATAATTTTAAACCATATGAAACATAAATGAAAATATATCTAACCAA
>JANIHY010000208.1:11875456-11888831 GCA_027479065.1 Erythroxylum brevipes
TAAGTTAATAAGCAAATAACACCCATAATTCGTACTAAATTCCTTTAATATTCTAACCCCTAATGTGGGGCGTTACATTACATATTTGTCTCCCACTTTTAATAAATTTTTCATATAGTATCCTTGTTAGAAAGTTTTCTTTTTCATTTGATTTTTAGATTCCTCATCATCATTTGAATAATTATTATTGGTGCGACCATCTAACAAAAGAATTTATGGACTTTGACACTTATAAACATGTGTAAACTTCTCGTTATTTAAACTAAAAGACTCGAGTTATCCAATTTTTCATTTCATCCTATGTGAGCTATTTCATTAGTGATGTCGTTATTTCCATTGTTGCACCGATTGCAACCTAATTAAATGATTGAATAATTTCCTATTACTTGTTTATTACTCATCCTTCAAGTTTTTGGGTTTAAACATAGGAATGACATTTATTGTCTCAACTTTAGGTTCTCTTATAAATATTCCCACTAAAGCCTTTTTCATCCAATCTTGTACTTGATTTTACAATCGCTCAAACTCCTTATAATAGTTATGCAAAGAGTTGGTTTGTTTGATCTTTGATAAGGATTTATTGGAATTCTCACCATTTGTGGATCCAAAGCAAGCTCAAGTTGGGATGATTTTGGTGACACCTTTTATGCGATCAATATAACATGATATTCAAAAAATTGATTCACTTAATAGAACTATTATATTAGGTCATCCCTGAGAATCTTGGAAACTCAAGTTGTAATAACTTAGATGACAACATTTAACATCCCCTTCCATATTATCCTTGAATTCCTCTATGCTATTATGAGAATGTCAATTATATTCATTAGTATTGTTGCTAGATCCTTTATTATTTGAGAGCAAAGCCTCATATAGCCTATTGATGGTTTCCTCCGTGTAATGTAGCCTATCAACAAAACGAAGTTCCATCCAACTTGTACTCTATTAAAGTTCTACTAGCCCAACCTCCAAAATTTTAGTTCTTTCTTTTCTAGTTGTCAATGGTAATGAAAGTTCTATACTATTGGTAAATCTCATAAAAAGTCAATAAAAATTTTATAGTAAAAAAGATTCTACTTTAGGTGGATAAACCAGAATGATTTTATTGGAATAAGAGTTTATATGCAAAATAGAACTAATGACTTTTCTTGGTTCTCATATAATTTGTAAGAAGTGGGACACTTATAGTTGCTAAATTCAAATGAAAGCAATGATCATTATATCATCTTCTTGACCTATTCTTAAGCAAGCTAGTGATGTTACCCTAATAACCTAGATCAAGATTTACATATCTAATGTATACATCAATTAAGGTATTTTAGATTTCTAGCATACACTCTCTTAGACCTTCTTAACTTATCAATATAAAAACTTTAAATATGATTCAAAATGTATTGTTCAACTTTGGGTAGTAGGTTTGAAGTACAAAAATGTTAGATAATTAAAGAAAATAGTTATTAAGTGCTCTATTATAAAGAGTTTGGGATTGAAATATAAAAAAATGATAAGACTCAAGTAAGAGTGGGATGTAGGCCACAATATCCTTTGTTACTTTTGCAAGTATCGAGAGAAATGATAATAATTTTTTTATTAAAAAATATGACACACACCTATATAATTATCAATATTAACAAACTCATCACTTTTAAATGAATAGCACACTACCACAAAGATATGACTGCGTTAATGCCAATATTAAGATTGATAACTTAAAGGAGTAAAAGAAGTTATTAGTCAAAATAATGCATGAGTGTCATGTGACTAAGTTTGGCACTTCATTGTATGGTGTGAATGTGATGCCCTAATACCCCCTGGGAGGATACGGGGGCACCACGCAGACAACATAACATACATGCATATAGAACTGAAACAAAGCCAAAATATACGAAACATTGATTATGCAATCTCAATAGCTCAAAGCAGAAGCAATTTGGAGAAAACATACATCATAATACACTGAGCTTAATTATAACTTGTTCCAAACCGAAACTAGCCTGAATTAAGGTTATTACAAACCTTTAAATAAATCCAAAGTCATATACATCAAAGACAAGCCAAAAACAAACTCCAAAAATACAATTTTAATAAAACAAGACTTAGACTCCATTGGCCACTGCGGTTGACTCGTCCCAGTCCTTATGTCCTTCTCTCTAGATCTACACGAGGCAAATCCACCGTGCTAAGCATATAGCTTAGTGAGTAATAACTAATCTATGCATAATCTGACAACTAATTATACACAATCATGATATATCAGAAGCATACATTAACAATTTATCGGAACGAACAATTCAAACATATTATATTGGGTCTCAAACAGATTGTACAAAAAACAAAATTGAGTCTCAAAGGAGGGTATAAACCCTGCATATTTAGAACACAATTTCTTTGTTTATATAAGAGTCAGATAGAAATCAGAATACAAGACCATATGACTGTTAAATCCATTTACAGAAGCGGGTAACGAGACTTATACAGGAGATATCATGATTGGTATCAGCAGGAGAGACATATGTCTTGATATCAGGAGACACAAAAGTGTCAATACAGGAGACACCGAAGTGTCGAAGTGTCGATACAGGAGACATCGAGGTGTCAATAACAGGAGCAGCTACAAACCCTTCTAGGCATGCCTATTTACCCACGACTAAGACTTGACAGTTTTTAAATCAAACAAATTCATTTCATTTTCAACATAATTAGCCAATCATGGCTTTCATGCCAAAAAATTCAACATATCATCTGACAGCTTTGCAAATCATTCAATGGACCAAAAGCAGTAGCAAACAAAACTATCAAAGCAAAACTATCAAATTTGACTATCTAAATTACTTACAAAAATACCGTCTAAAATTACTTACAAAAATACCGTCTAAAATTACTTACAAAAGCTCCCTTATTGTTTATCGCCTTGAAGTCCCAGCAATATCTGGAATCGGTCGTTCTAAGGGTTCCTCTAAAATACTCAATACAAACATATATTACTATTATGCACAATTATGAATTCAATTATGCACACTCATGTATACTAAATATGTATGATGCATGTTCATGACAAAAAAATCTGGGTTTCTAAACCCTAATCTTCTCACATTATCATTCATGTGAAACTAACCCCAATTCCTCAATCTAGATTTATTTTACACTCAACTTTCGAGTCCACCTCGCTCAATTATTCTTATCAAGTAGTTGAGATAATTAGGTAATACTTCCTTCTATAAAGTTTTCCCTCTTTGTCTTAGGTTTCCAATGATACCAAGTTCGTCCAATTTGGTTTAGTATACTAAAAGTTATACTTAAAAGATTTCAGGCTGTTCTTGAGCTTCATCAAAATTCTTATCTCAACTTCCAATCAAATTATGAAATTCTTAAAGTCAGAATTAGAATTTAATCTCTTCAGACAAGTTGTAGCCTTATGTCTCTAGTTTACTCCAAATTAAAAATCACTCCATTCGAATAACTAAAAAAAAGTTATGCCTAAAATACTAAAGTATATTTAAGTTGTCAGGAAACTTCACCGAGACGAACAAAATCTTTGACCTTTCTTAAAAGTTCGCCGCAGCAAACTTTCACGGAACTAAAATCCGCCAAGATGGCTGTGGCGAACTCTACTTCATTAATCATCTTCTTCTTATTTCATTCTTTTCCCAGATTTTCTCACTTCCATCTTATTCAATGAACACATAACATACTTAAATCAATTCTTCTACTTCCATTTCAGCTCATCACAACTCAAACAAATTGCATCTATATTTAAACACTAAAAACCGATTCCTTACACAAGCTTTCTCTCACTACTGCATATTTTCCATTCTTATCTTCCTCTATGCCTTAACCTTATTTGACCCATTCTGAATAGCACCGTAGCTATCCATCGTACACCCCTCAAGCATAATTTCGTTTTCAATCATTCAAGCATCATCAGACTTGTTCAATTCATTTCTATAAACACTCAAAATCATGCATGTACCAAGGGAAACAGAGCATATATTCACCGGATTGCATGAAACAACACTTACTTAGTTCAGCTCCAATTCCAACAATGAAGTTCTCGGTGGATGAAGAAAACCGAAGATGACAGAATAAACACTCTCTAAGTAATAAAATTCTTACTTTGATATAAGATTCAAAAGCCAATTTCTCAACAAAATTAGTTTGGTGTTTTCGGTGAGGAAGAAGGGCAACTCCAATGAAGAACATGCAACTGCGGAAATTTCCTTACCTAAACATATGCCTATGTGGGTTACTGTCAATTTAACACGTGGCTCTATGCATGTGAGCCTTTTGTCCTTCATACAAGCTACCACATGTCTCCAACATGTCAAGCAATTTGTCACACGATGAATGATATCACATGTCAATCTTTAATTAGTCCACATGTCACACTAAGATTGGGTCCAACTTTTAATATTTTTCTAAAATTCACCAAAAACTCCAAAATACCTGAAATACACCAAAATGACTAAAACACAATTTAATTACATTTAACAACTCAATTGTACCTGAAAAATGTCATGAATGCATGCACAATAATTATATGTGTCCAAAATGCTTATGTACAAATAAACAAATATTCAAATATGCAAAGCATAAAATGTACTGAATTTTTCTATAATTCTAACCCCTAATATGAGGCGTTACAGTGGAGGTAAAACAAATATGATAATGAAGCACCATTGTTGATTAAGCTCAAATTCCTCATCTTTCAATAAAGAAAATTACAAAATATACCTACAAATATTACAATAGAAGATTGCAACCTTTGTAGTTTCTAGTTTCACAAATTATATATTTCAAGAGTATTTTAACTCATCCCAATTCAATTCATAACTTATGCATCTCCTCCATAAACTTACCATCATTATACATATCACTCTTTTTGAATTTTTTGTTCTTAAGTTTCAACCTTTTATTGTCTTAGTTAAATTAATTAATAATTGATTTAACCATCTCACTCCTCCATACAAATGTTTTAGTTTCCTTTCCTATAAGCATATGGTTATATAAATTATTCATGTCAAATTAATAAATAATCAACAACTTATTCACCTCATAATTAGAGTATTTATAGGTCTTTCTCCAAGATTATCATTGGTTTAAGGGATCATAAAAGGACTTCAACTTCAATATTGACAAAAGGTTTACTCATCGTATTGTTTTTAACTGCGACTCTTTCATATTAATTTAGAAAGTTCCCTGTCCATTATTTTTATCAAATACCTATACCAACCAAATATCAAAGGTATTGTTTATCATTTATGAGCCCATGCTATTACATGCAAAATAAGAAATGACAATGGGTTTTAAGTAAGAAATCAAAATTACATTTTAATATCATTATTTACCAAAGATAGGAATATGATTTATTTAATGAGATGTGTGGAGATTTGTTAAATAACCATAAATAGTTCAAGTTGATGCAACTAAATATCTACTTACTACAATTAATCAACTTGCTTTATTGTTGCTTTAATATAAATTCATCGAAGGACAAGTCTATTGAAGTTTCAATCTTGTAAGTGAAAGTGATTTAACCTTCACAATGCTTTAGTCTTCTTCTATATTGTTTAAGAAAAATAGTCCTCCAAGACTCTTTTAAGTTATGTTAAAAGCTAAGTTTATTTTTTAAATAAATTGTTGATTTAACAATTATAAAATGTAATATTATTAGATTGTTCATGCAACAATTATTTTTATTAAGTTTATGAATAAATGATAACACATGTTGATCATTTTCTGGTTTACAATAAAAATAAGGTTTAAATAATATTTTTAAAAATTAGATAATGATTTGACAAAAAATATAATTAAAAAATAAGTGTAGTAAGATAAAAGTTTATAAACCAAAAATGATATTTTTTTAAATTTCTAATAATAATCTATATTCTATTTTCACTGTTAGAAAAGGTAAATGGATTTGGACTTGATCCAATCTTAAGTTAACAGATCAAGCATAAGTTGATCGAATATCAGACCTAAGTTTTTTAAAAAAATCAAGCTTGAGACTCGACCTGATACTTGGTTTTTATAAGCAAAAGAATGTCTTTCTAAATAAATCAAGCCCAAGTTGAATTGTCCATATTCAACCTAATGCTTGATTTTAATAAACAAAACGATATCTTAAAAAAAAGTTATTTTTACATTTTTAATTTAAGTCTTGCCACTTTTTTTTTTGTCATAAAAGGAGAAAAACAAAATAACTAAAAACAAAAGCACCCTAGCTAATGTAGGGTTCTTTGGTACAAAGCACCGCACTTGTCGCGATAAATTTGATCCCGGACGGTCACCGGAGATTCCTGCAAGATATGCAAGTCTGGACCACTGTGATGGAGGCCATCTGATCTACACATTAGTTCTCTTCATGATATACATGCTAGAGTTGCACCTTCCAGTTTCGTTGTAATAATCCTCGTATACCTGCCACTAACAAAAGATCGTCGGTTAAAACTAACCTAAAAGAGGAGAGGATGTTAATAACCTCAAGAAAGTCTACATCAACAATTACTTGTCGATAGCCTAGCACCTAAGCCAGGGAAAGACTTGAGTGGAAGTCCCAGAATTTCGCAGTTACATAAAAACCGTTGTTGATGTTGTGAAGGGACCCTCCACACTACCTTCCGTGACAATCCCTTATTAAACTACCCGCGGTAGCAATGTTAGATCCTTAGGTAATCGCTCCATTCGAATTTATCTTAATCCAATCCTGGGTCGGTTTAGTCCATCAAACTAAATTTTCAACAAATAAGCCTTGATTATGCAGTATGCAGCTTTCCGCTATCCTTGTCACTTTAGAATCGAAGCCAACCTATTACTATCCTTGTCACACCAAATAAGTTAGTGTGAGTGGTTCAGTACTCTCATCCCTGAACCAGAGATTTCGAATTCGAGTCTTAAGAATGGAAAAATCTGTTTGGCCAGCAACTTACCTCTAACAGGTTGACCCGGTACGAGGGGAATTAGTCTGAAAATAGCTGACTTAAAAAATAAATTGAGACCCTCCTAAGATACCTCGTGAACTTATCAAAAAAAAAAAAAAGGAAGAAGTTTTTATATTTTTAATTTAAAAGATCTGCTGTCTCGCCCGAGTCTACCCTATTATCATCCCTTGTCATTCAAGAAGACCCTTAGCACGTGTGGGGTCGCGATTTCTGTTAGTTTATCCGGACAAAAGAGCCATATGCTCCAGCTTCAGCCTCTCGTTCCTGATTTTCCTAATCCACTTCCCAACATTTCCATTTAGTTAACTAAAAACAAGACTACCCAAACCTATTGCTTCCACTAGATAAGGTTGTCTTCTTCTTTTCTTTTTCTTGATATATATTAGATAAAGTTCAATTCATTAATCGGAAGCCAAGAGTTAGGGATTGCCATCCAATCAAATCGTAATTAAAGAGAGAGAGAGAGAGCGATGAGTTCAAACGTAGTTGCAACAGGAGCTTCGTCCAGCGTCAATCATCGACCAATCGCCACTTTCTGTAAATCGACGACAACAACAACAACAACAAGAGCAAGAGATGCGTTCAACAACGCACACTCCATCGTCAATCTTCCAACGACCACAACCTCCATGGCTTTTGTGTTTCGTAACCGTCAAATGATGTGTAATAGTGCTGGTAGTAGGATTAGCGTTGTGACCGGTGAACAAGGTAAAGTGGGAGAGGAAGAAGAAGAAGATCAAGAGTTGATGATGGTTGGGAGGAGAGTGAGAGTGAAGGTGCCGTTGAAGGTGTATCACGTGCCGCGTGTTCCCGAGTTTGATCTGGCAGGCCTCGAAGGGACTATTAAGCAGTTCGTTGGTGTTTGGAAGGGTAAACGTCTTTCTGCTAATCTTCCTTTCAAGGTTGAGTTTGTTGTTCCTATTGAAGGTCGGGGCTCTGTTAAGTTCTTTGCCCATCTTAAGGATGACGAACTTGAATTCCTTCACTAATTCACTAACACCTGCCCAAATACCCCGTCCTCTTTTTGTATAATCTTCATGTCATAATTTCTACTCTATATTATACATAATCTATATTGTTTGTTTATTTTAGAATCATTATTTCAGTGAGTTTCAGCGTTGTTCTCTTCTGATTTCTGTTTGAGCAATTATTGATTTGATTTGTTGAAGCTACTTCTTTTATTCTTCAATCCAGTTTGAATATTGATGCTTGATATTAAGGCATTATGGTTAAGTTGGAACTCATGAACCACTCTTATAATTAGGACTTCTCGAAACCTCACACAAAGCTGTCTGCTGAGGATTCTAAAATGTAGGGGAAGTACTTTGGATTTAGAAATGTATTATAGGTAGTGATCCGAAATTTAGTTGTCGCTCCAATTTGGTGTTTTCTACTATGCAATTCTCGGCCTGGTTTCTTTGCATTTGCTTAGTGTTTACAAAGTCTGGGTCCGTAGAAGCCCGTCTTAAGCCATTATAAATTGTGCTTGTTGAAGTTGGGATGATATCAATTTAGTTTCTGAGTACTGTTTTTTTTTTTGGTTAGAAATTTTAGGTTTGACAGTCTTGTTGCTCTTTGGTAAAATTTTAGTTGCTTCTACTAGGTCGGAGGCTTTACTGCTTAAATATAAAAGGGATTGGAAACTTATTGAACAGATGTCAGTGAGCCATGGGCTTGTTACTCATTAAATCAAGTTTTTTTGGTTGTTGGAACTCTAATGCATTTTACTACTTTAGAAGAAGGAAACAAGGAAGCCTGTTGTGCAGCATCAATATAGATGAAGTTTTAGTAATGAGATTAATTACTCTCAACATTAGGTCCTCATAGTGCAATTTGCTAGTCTCACAAAGTTCAATCAATACTTAAAAATGTAGCATAGAAGAAATAATTGATTTCAGTCATCATGAACTGTTCAGGAGTTATATGAAATACAGTTATTCAAAATTATACATTATCCACAATGAGGACTCTCTGGTTTGACCAGTCAATTACTTTGACCACATGTTAATTTTAGTAAGATCTACGAAATGCTTCAGTGTCGAAGATGATCAGTTTTTGTGGTCAAAGCATATGTTGCAACCAATCATGTTGGATCCTGTATCATTTGAGAACATGATTGGCAAATTTGTGTATCTGTTTAAGTGGTGGAACAATCATAATTGCATGGCACAATCATTTTTAGGCAGTCTGAACTTTTAAAATATTGATTTGGTGATGGAATACAAATCCGACAAGGATGCTCTTAGTAAAAAAGGGGAGCTTGCAAGCATCACAAATCTAAGTTTTTGCTTAGTGGACCAGATAAAGGAAGGACTTGAGCAAGACCCACAAGTCGAGTTTATCAGAGTTGGCTTCATAATGAGACGCTTATCACTAAAGGTGACTGTTGCCTAAATGGCGAGGGCTGTGGAAAGAAATCAGCAAGGAGTGCTATGACTCCAAGTGGACATGACATCTTAGGGTTCATCATACATTGGCACTTGTGGAGCACATATTATTGGCTCTAGATGTGCAATGATGTCGAGCTCTACATGAAGATGTGTCTCGTGTACTAACAAGACAAGTTAGATCAGAGATATTGTTACCTAAATCCGAAAGATGTGGCAACCTTATGGTAGTAGTAGATTGGTTCAACAAAATATAGAGTGTTCATCGTTGTACTGATGGAATTTATAGTCGAGGATGTTGCACGCTTATTTTTCAAGCAAGTAGTGAAGTATTGGGGCATATCTAAGACTATTGTGAGTGATAGGGATGCTTGGTTCATGACAAGGTTTTGGATGGAGCTATTCAAGCTAATGGGACTTGGATTTAACTTCACGAGCTTTTACCCTCAAATGGATGGGCAAATTGAGAGAGCAAATGCGCTATTGGAGTTGTAATTGAGGCATTGCATGAGTGCCAATCAAAGCGATTGGATGAAGTTGCCTGAGGTTATCCAATTCTTATTCATCTTGCAAAAAAGTGAGTCGACAGGAGCCAACCTATTTAAGATTGTGACAGGTCAACAATCAATGACTTTGCACACCCTTGCTATTACATATAAAGGCCCAAGTCTTGACACATTCAAGTTCGCAAAAGGTTAGCATGAGAAAACTGAGCGGCACAAGCATATAGAAGATGAAGAAGTAGGTTGATATGAAGTGAAGGCATTTAGAGTTTAACAAAGGGGACCTAGTATTGGTGATGCCTCTCCCTCACCAAAGTTGAAGATGTACCAAGGTGCATAAAGGACTAATAAGGCTCTATAGAAATGGATTGGCAAACTAGCTTATTGTTTGATTTTATGTTACCCACTCACTTGGAGATGTACCTTGTGTTTCATATGAGCTTCCTTAAACCTTGCCATGAGGATAAGGATGAACCCAATAGGGGTAAATCAAAAAAGGCCCCTACCACCATTACCACGATGCTAGAACGAGATGTTGATAAGATAGTGGTGCACAATTGTAGATAATTGTACAATTATTTGATATGTATACAATTATATAAAAATTTCTGGAGGAGTTGTAAACCGTTGGATCAAGTAAATCCTAACAGTCCATTAAGGAGATCGAAGTCCACAAATAATCTTAGGCACTTCATTTGTAAATAAGAGAGAGAGAAATATTCTTTATAATGAAAAGCATTCTCCAAGTTCTCTTTTAATTTTTTGTGTTCTTTATTAATTGTGCTAGCTTTGTGCTTAACATCTTCAAGTATGCTGATTTGGTTGAGTTGAATAGCAATTAAGTGCTGCACAATTTGTTGGTAAAAATGTGCAATGTCCACAGGAAATATTCGCCCTTTCTGCTTAGTGGTGTGTATTGGAATATGCAGATGCTGTGATGTTTCAGATTCCCCCCTGCTATACCTGCCATCCTTGAGTATATTAATTGAATATATATGAATTTTACTAACATGATCTCTCTGAATTTGGATCCACAGTGCAGGCTTATACTTGTGAAGCTTTCCAACAAGTTAAAAGTTTTAATGCGTACATAAGCCCTTAGATTAGCGATAGAGAAGTTCCCTTAAATATTAACCGGGATCACAATATATATTCTATAATATTTTCCTACTTTTCTTCTACTACCTCCGCAGAAATGATGTGTAGCTTTGATAAACCCATCAACATATTTTAGAAATAATGCTGAAAGTAGCAGGAACAAGAACAGGAGTAAAGGAAAGGAAAACTTTCCAAAGACATGCGGGCAATAGCTGATGGTATCTTGTCTTGTGGGGTTTAAATCATCTATGCCGTTATCAAATTTGACTGCAGATTTTTTAATCGAATACATAATTGTGGATAGAATCACACGCGCACACATTGTACACATACATACATACATATATGTGTGTGTGTGTGTGTGTGTGTGTGTGCAAAAATGAAAACATATGTACTCCTCATACCATATGCTGTTTGAAGAAGATTAACTAACATTCAACTTTGTATCTGTAGAGGTTGAAAATTTTGTGTCTGATGCCTTATTCAACAGAACAATGTAATTCTATGTGAAAGGCTCTAATAATGGATCTAATTGAATGATACTAAGGACTTCAAATTATGACTTTCAGTAAGATCATCTCAGTACTATTTTGTTGTAGCCAATCAGGTCAATTAAGACCAGCATAGCTACATCTGCATATACGGAACTCAATGGTAAACTTGCAGTAAGATCATCTCAGTACTATTCTGGTGTAGCCAATTATAGTCGATGAATATCGGCATAGCTTCAACGGCATATGCGGAACTCCATTTTAAACTTTAGTTTGGCATGCAAAGTTAATGGATACTCTTGAGAAAACAAGTCTTTATCGCATTAAACAAAAATGTGACCTTCTCATGTTGTTTGAATAGGCTTCAACGTTTACTTTAAGTTACTTTTATGAACTCTATTGCTACATTCCCTATAAATGTTTTCTAAAGTTGGACTTCCTCGTGGAGACTCTTTTGGTTATGTAAGCTGCATATGGCATCGTGTATATCCATCTAAGTTTGAGTTTCACTGACACCAACCTGAAGTAAAGCATGAGCTATGCTTGAACCATCCTTCTTATCCATTATTTCAGTTGTTAATTATTGTTGGCATTTGAATCTGATACATTTTTCTTCAGAATTTGCAATCCTAAAATACACAAACCCTGCTGGTAATAGATTGCAGAGGGAGTTAAAAATCAATGGAATATTTCATCCTATTAATACCAAATAATACTCTGCCTTACTTTATCTGCCATCTTGTTGCGTCTTGTGCTGGAAAGCTCTTGCAGATGTCCTTTGGTTTCTGTTGGAGTTGCTGTTTAGCTTTCTTTTAGGTCAATGTGAAGTTGTAGATCTGCACGTTTTCCTTGGCAGTACTTGATGCCGATTATATTATCAAAGAAAAATATGTTGCACCGATTTAACTTGTATTGATTTGAAGGCATGAGACCATCAAACCTGTCTTCTCCCTCATTTGAAATCTATGAACTAGATACCAGGGACTTGCTTAATATTGAGGGCATCTTTTTTTTTATTTTTTTTATGACTACATGATATGCAAAGTGATTGCCATGGCTTTGGTCATCTGATAATGATCATAGGTTTTTGCCAGGAAGAATGGGAAAAGTGCCGAGAGTGAAGGAATTCATGCAGTTGCTTAGTTTCTTCTTTCTCTTGCACAATTCATGGCAGGCAATGTCGTACATGGATCAGGGATTTGTATGGTACAAATGTTTTCAGACCATAAGTTTATTGCTTCAATAGGAGGGTTCATAATGCGCATACCATTGCTGATCTTTAACAAAATATGAATCACTCGACTCGGAAAAATGTGGAAAAATATGAAAAATCCGGAGCTGTAGCTTAAGAGTGTGTGCACTCTGTGCCCGCACAGGTAGTTCAACTAGTTATTAGCAAGGAAGTTCAGTGTAAAAATTTCAGATTTTAGTCTCGGCAGCAACAGTGTGGGAGTTCATCTAATATGATGACTTCTTGTACTCAAATATTTGGTTTCACAATTGCAATAGTGTGGAAGTTCATCCAATGTGATGACTATTTGTACTCAAATGTCTTTTATACTCAATCGTCTGGTTCCACAATTGCGGTGGAGTTCCCGTACTCGAATGTGAATTTACACGAGCTATTACACAGGCCTCTGTCGTGCGTGACAATTTGTGACAACTAGTCTTGTCATGGTTCAGTACGCAGGCAAGGTCACGCTTTTCAGATCTAGATCTTCTGGATTCTTAGGAACTACCCGATAGCTTCTGGGTATAGAAGTGACAAAACCTTGGTTAGGTCTTTCTAATAAAATTGGACTCAACAACTTTGTAGATATAAGAATTTGATAAGTCTAGTTATACGAATAATTTAAGAATTCAATCTATTTTTTTATTATAAAATTTTTAATTTTTTTAATTTTTTAATTTATTTTAATAAATTTTCTTTTATTAACTAATCATTAATTTTAATAAAT